>APFE031493122.1:100780-240780 GCA_000404065.3 Pinus taeda | reverse complement strand
CCCATTAAAGTGGGTGGTATGGGAATATCGTTGATTGTCAGATCGACGACCCACATTCATTCTGACATCCTCCCTCGCCCTTTTTAAAACCACTGCAAGGGGGGTGTCGGAGAGGGAAGTATCGGTTTTTCCAAACCCGCTTACAGTTTTTGTCGACAAGCACGTGACGTCAAGAGGGGCCCCCTCTCTCTGACCGCCATGTCATCTCACTATGCCTTATCCTAGCGCTTTCCATAGTTGCTCCGCTTTGCACCTTCGGGGTGGGACCTCAGGAACACATCAACTTGGCCCCATCACCCTAGTGACTCACTCGTCGCTCCTTTTATTCCTCTAGGACAGGTCATCCCACTCCCTACAATCTTGACAACTCTTCCTAGCTACTCTCGCTTTTGCATCTCTAGAGTGGGGACCACCGGGACCCGTCACCCCTGTCTTTCCATCCCAAATAATCATTTGATTCTATCTTCCTAACCATCTTTATGGGTCCCTATGGGACATGTCACCATTGAGCCCCACCACTACAAGACTTGTGTGTGTGTGTGTGTGCACGCACGCGCGTGTGTGCATATCTATTTATGTATGCCCACACTTAGAACTCAAGAGATACAAATGCAGAAGGATTAGTTTGGCATTACCAATACGAGTTTTTCCTCCACGAACCATATTGCACTCAAAGCCTTCATTATTTCAATTCGACAAAGAAGCTAAATTCTCGTGTCAACAACAAAGGTTAAAAGCGCTCCCTAATGTGTAATCACACTATCTGCATAGTTATGCACACTCTGTGCCCCCAACACTAACATTAACATGTGTGTGTGTGTGTTCGCCTTATCCGAGCACAAGTCAAGTTGAACGCTATGACTATACTATCCATTCCAGTAGGGACCTTCCACATCATTCCAACAAAGTGAGGACATATAGAATATAACATCCAGCCTTGAGGGACTCAACAGTGATACATGCAAAGAAAAGAGGCAACTTAGTGTGAAGTATGGGGATATAAAACCAAGTTATTGCTCATTAAATAGTGTCATCCATAATGCTAAATGCAATTCTAACTTTGGTTTGAGTTCTCGTTAACAAGGGATTTAAAACCCATAATCACAGTATAGGTAGTTGAAGACTTGAAGAAGACCTTCATCTAGAATAATGTGTCAATGAAGATAAAAGAGGAGGAAATCCTGAACTTCACCATATTGCAACATAAGACACATTAATGCCAAATTGAGATTCTTGTGGTCGTCATACTACAAGAAGGAGAAATACTCATGCTAGACATTGCTATAACATAATTAGTATTTCTACCCACTATTCCAAAGCATTCAAACATCAACATCACACATTAGTCAATCATGTTAATAATAATAATGCAAACATGCCTCATGTAGTGATAACACCATCTCAACCAAGAACGCAACATATTCTATTGTGAATAACAAGCATAAGAGCACTTATATTTTATCATGAATAACAAGCATAAGAGCACTTATATTTTATCATGAATAACAAGCATAAGAGCACTTATCTTAAACAATGCATAAATGTTCCAAATGAAAGTGGGACTCTAACTTTCCACCCAACCATAGACAATCATTTTCCACTATTACTTGTAGTTGTCACCCCCATGCCAGATTCCCAAGCTTGAGTTGGAGCACTTCCATGGGAAATATCCAATGAATACATAGCTGAACCAAAGTACCATTGGGACACCCTTCTTTCATCCTCAAGGCAAGCCACTACTCTTTGTAATGTTTATGCCTAACAAGTTTCGATAGGTCCTTTATCTAGTTTATTACTCTCCTCAGGGCTTAGCAATGTAGCTCCAAGTCATGTGTTATATCCCTTTGCTCTCTTGATATATGTTGAATGTCGATCGAGTATGTGAATGCCTAAGTCAGTGAACGAGTTTTAACTCCTTTCTCTTTTCCTCTACTCTGCTCCCTTACTCCATGAGAGTAAAACGTGATAATTAAATGAGAGAATCTCCTCTCTTTTCCTTTGCTCTGCTCCCTTGCTCCATGAGAGTCAAATAGGAGAATTAAATGAGAGAATCCCCTCTCGTTTCCTCCACCTTCTATTTTCTCTCATTCGCAATGACTTCCTCCCACTGTCCTTGCTGCCAGCATAGTCAAATATTCATAACTTTTGTTTTCCCTACCTTGTAATGTTTTCCAAGGCAGCATGGGCATGTATACTTCTCTTACAACCCAATTTAATTCTTCGAACCATTCCATTAAAACAAACCAACAACCCAAACAAGTAACCTCCTCAACCAACCAAGGATTGATATTTAAATCAACAATTCCCTCGAGCAATGGAATATGTTTCCATCTCTCAACCTTTTAATTTATAAAAGTATTTACACTGCGTACAGGAGGATAAGCAATTTGGGTTGTTACGAGCCCCTCCCCCTTGGGGGAACATCGTCCTTGGTGTTCGATGACACATATACAATGAACATATTTGAAAAACAGACATGTTATTTCATGGAGCTTTATAGAATCAACTCTTTACAACATTTACAATTCTTTATGCATTTGTTTCAACCAACAAACAAAATATTGTAATCACCCTGTTAGAATTCAATTGTAATATAAAAATATGATAAAATTTAAGTCATAATTCATCCATTTTCGTAATTGTTCTTTGGAGGCTTTTGATGCCTTTGGAGGTGTTCAATCCAACTTGAATTGTTCTCTTTGTTGCTATGTTGAGCCCTTCACTCCCTCAACAAACAGTTTGTAGGTCATTGTTTTTGGGCACACCCACAATGTGCTCCTGACCTCAATCAGCCATGCTCATTACCAAGAAACCCAAATTTTATACTGTGGCCTTTCCTTCTCTGCTTCTAAGTCCCTCAGGCAATCTGGTTACTCTCGTTCCATGCAATCACTCACCTTCCAAGTTCATGCATCCCCTTCTCTTCTTCCTAGTCCCTCGGGCGATCCACCCCTTAGCAAGGTGTAACAATGCTTGGTTGATTTTCCATGTAAATAAAAAATAAGACCAAGGTCATGTGACATGTATTCCAAGTTGAATGTTGGGAAAAATATAATGGCTATGGAAATTAATAAAGACATTGGCAAAGGCAAAGTGGAAATAATCGACATTTTATTTATGAAATAAAGTAAAATAGGAGAAAAGTAGATGTGGATATCCATTGTTAAACATATTGTTATATTGTAAATTTGTTGTAAGTATTAAAGTTTTTATGTGCTTATTAATTAAATTTAAATATGGTTACAAAATCATTATTCTATTTTATAAGGTAAACTGGATCTTAACTTAATATGGGTTGTAATATGTATATTATGATTTTTTGCTATCTAAAAAGTTATTGTAATTTAATCAATAAAGACAAAATTACCATGTAACAAATTGAATTTTATTATTTGTATTACTTTTATTTTTTTTTTGGACACTACAATATCTCCCCCTTACTGGCCTCTATTTTACTTTTCATCCACATGTAAATGTTTACCAATCCTTTACGTATTATAAATTGGACATATTAATATAAATTCAACATATTAAGCAGACATGTAAAAATGTTGACAAACTTTCTTACATTACACCTACAAATCGCCCCTACACTGGGTTGTACAACGCTTGTCGGTGCAAAGATTGCTTTGATTGTAAAGCAAAGAGATGGGGATTAAGGTTTTTGGTTTATTTTTTTCGATATTGTTTGGTCTACATTGTTTGTAAGTGTTATGGAATTGTCTCAACCATTTCACTTGTTTCATCTTATGGCATCTTTCCTTCTCTCAACCTTCCTTGTCTTGGTAACCTTTTCAACTATATAAGTCACTAGTTGTATTGTTCACATGGAGTTTTCAAATTCAATATTTGGGTATCTTTTTTAGAGGAACTCAAATCTATAAAAAAAAAATCGCATTCTACATAAAAAGCTACAACAATGGATATAATGTTGTCAATCTCTATTTTCCCTTGAAACTCTACCAAAAAAAGTTTACGCTTCCTTGCCCAAGAAAGAGTTCTAATATCGTTTGGAGTAAACATTTATAGCTAAAAGATAAATGATAAACCCTTTACCTTTTTGATTTTTCGAGGATCTTCTATACTGATAATTAGTTCTTATGATTTCTCAAGTTAATATTTTCTTGCATTCATGTTCATCATAAAGCAATTACACAAAAGATCTCAACAATAGAAACAAAATGTCAGTAGTATCATAAAGAGATATCCAAACAAGAAACACAATACTTACACCAGGAAAACCCACTGGCGTGAAAAACCTAGCAACCTTTTCCTTAGAGAAATTCTTAAGTTCAATAAGAGATACATCTAATTCTTATAGTCAAATTCAAAGTCAAACTAACTAGCAATATAGCCCTAGTCAAACTTGGTCAAACTTCCCTCTAGTTGTCAAGTCATATGGTTGCCCAACAAACTCTCGTTGATGTGATATGCTAGGGTCGAATTTCAGCCTTCTTCTGCACCCATAAAAACTCAAAATTGCTGCCAAAAGTGCCCAGGAACTTTACACGTGAGAAACTGCCGAAGGATGCCACACGTGTGAGATGAAACAAGCGAGAGAAACTCAATCAACTGTTGGAGGCCTTTAGTCTTCTTCGCTTGATGAACAGAAAGGTACTTGATTGTGTGTGATCTGAAAATGTCCTTGGAGGAGGAGGTCACATGCCTTATATATATAAGTATGGTTGGTTCAATGGGTGACTCTTTGACTAGAGCTGACTTGACAACTTTTGGAGCCAAAAAATAAATTTGAAAATTTAGAGTATCTCTTTTGGAAATGACATGAAGAACATGTCTTGCATTTTTCATTATCTACATTTGAAGGACTAAAATATTAATTATGAAGACCGACCATAGCTACAAAATTCAACATACATGAGAATAACATAAATGCATCCATAGACTCACTGAAGGGCCTGATGAAATCATTTGGGCATTTGCTAAACATGGAGCATATGCCCCGAAACTGGGATATCTGAAACTCATGGAGCCTTACCGACCTTTGAATATCCATCCCACCTAGAAAGCCTTATGGAAGCTCAAAGCTACTCCTCGTACTCGTCTGCTTATGTGGAACATTTTATTTGATAAAATCCCAACAGGTACTAATCTTATGAAGAGATCCTTCCATGGACCGTTTCGATGTCATCTTTGTCATGCAGAGGAAGAAAGCACTGTTCACTTATTTCTGAACTGTAACGTTATACTACAGTTTTGGAACTCCCTCATCAACCATTTCCCACAATTGAGAAATTGGCAGGGCAATAATATTCTGGAAGCTTGGGAAATCTGGAATCAGAACCACTCGGGGAAATCCTGCAATATCCCGCTCCTTGTTTGCTGGGCAATTTGGATTGCCCGGAATCAGGCAATCTTTGATCAAAAAGCCCCTCATTGGCCCTCTATCCTCCTCAATATCATTGCAGATTATAACAGTATACCTGATGAGGTATCCTCTGCCCCTGTTCGCATCCTAAGACAGTTGAACATCGACAAATCTAAACCATGGGCCTTCTTCGATGGCTCAGCCCAAGATGTGGGATGCGGTGGAGGAGCAATACTACATCTCAGCGACACTCACTGCTTTAAGATACAAATAAATTTAGGAAGAGGCACAAACAATTTTGCTGAACTGTGCATGGCGAAACACATCATACATTTTGCTATCCAAAAACAATGCAGACATCTCCAGCTATTTGGAGACTCTAAAATTGTTTGCAATTGGCTAAATGATGCATCTCAATGTCATGCATTTTCATTGAGACATATTCTAGATGAAGCAAAAAGACTGTCTGCTTCCTTTGAATCATTTGTATGTCTTCACATATACAGGGAGCAGAACACTATTGCAGACCAACTCTCCAAAGAGGCTGCGCACAAACAAGGAGACCACTGGCTGATTCAGGAGGAGATTGACGGATAATTCTACCAGCATTACCACCGACCCTTTGATGATCATATAGAAGATGGGCAATAGTTCCCATGACAACAATTTCTTCTGTTTATATTTGTACATGTTTACTATGTTATGATCTGATACAGCACCATATTTTTTGGATATCTTCAGCATATATATGGCTCTCTACGTAGAGCACGGTTATTAACTTACAGTACATGGTTTTGGAATGCTCCCTGCGTGGATACTTTTGTGTTTTATTTTGTCTATCTAGTCCTTCATACTAATGAACTCGACAGGCCTAGATGCCTAGATATGAATGCTTCGGCATATACAAAATGTAATTTCTTAAATCTCTAATAGAAATTACGACTTTTTCCCAGGGGAAAAAAAAAACATAAATGCATCCATGGAATATACCCCACAAGAATACAAAGAGAACGCTCGAGGGAGGGTGATAGATCAAATATCTCTTATGAGAGGAATTACTCAACAACCCATGCTTGTCACAATGCAATCATCAACATTCAACATATTAAATACAATGACACTCATGTATGTATATGCGTCCTCGTGAGTACTCCTTGGGGTCTATTCCAAATACCCCTCATTATTATGTTATTTATTTTGGCTACCTGGTGGACATATTTATTACCACTAACTACTAAGTGGACCTATTCCATAATTATACTTACATTGCATTCATTATTCCCCTTAGGTGGTTCTCTAGGTACATTGCAAAATACCGCACAAATGCATAACTAAAAGGGGAATAGAGGAGAGAGGAGTTTCCACATAGTTTTAGGACAGGGACCTTAACACATTGTTAATGATAACTTAGGGTTTGATCATCAAATAACTATGACATATAAAGAGGATGGCACAGTGGGCACAAAACTTGTCCACATATCAGAAAGTTTATATTCGGACAAAGAGCATCCTATAGAGGCACTCGTGAGCGACTTGGATCTAGTTCATGTGGATCAAAAAATTGGGGAATGGCAACAGTTCCAAAAAAGAAAGGAAAGAAGGGGAAGACAAGTGATTCCTACATTGCTTGAACTACCCCCTTGCATATTTGTAACAAACCACCCCCACACTTGCCCAGTGGGGTGGTTGCTACCTAATAATTCAATTACTCTTTTCATTTGTCAGAAGAATGGGACAATTATATTTTTTTTGTCTTTTCCTCCTTAATTCTATTTCCCTTGCTGAGGATTCAAATTAGTTTAATTGAGGGTTATGGCTTCTCTCGCTTCACCTGAGCTCTAAGGCTCATAACTCCATAACTTCGTTTTAGTATTTTGTGATTGGTACTTCCTTATATATATATATATATATATATATATATATATATATATATATATATATAATATATATATATATATATAATATATACTTCACCGCCTGTATGCAATGGGCCTCGACATCAAGAAAAATTCACCATATCGCTTGCTCTAGTGTTCCCCGTCAATGTCGCATAAAAGAGGTGCAGGTTCCAAGTGGATCCTTGCATGTTCAAATAGTGAAACCATCACTCATAATTATGACTATATAACATGCGTGAGGTTTATGATGGGGGTTACCCCTTGAAGTGGGTGGTATGAGAATATCGTCGATCATTAGATCGATGACCCACACTCATTATGACACCCTCCTTCACCCTTTTTAAAAGCACCACAAGGGGGGTGTAGGATAGGGCAGTATTGGGTTTTCCAAACCCGCTTACGGTTTTCGCCAGTGGGCGAGTGACATCAAGAGGGGCTCCCTCTCTCTGACCGCCATGTCATCTCGCTACGACTTATCGTAGTGCTTTCCATAGTTCCTCCCCATTGCACCTTCAAGTTGGGACCTCAGGGACACATCATCTCAATCCCATCACCACAAGTGACTCACTTGCCGCTCCTTTTATACCTCGAGGACAGGTCATCCCAATCCTTACCATCCCGATGACTCTTCCTTGCTACTCTCGCTTTTGCATCTGTATGGTGGGGACCACCGGGACCCGTCACCCCTGTCTTTCCATCCCAAATAATGATTTGATTTCTATCTTCCTAACCATCCAGGTGGGTTCCTATGAGACATGTCAACATTGGGCCCTGTCACTAGAAGACTTGTTTATATCTGTGTGTGTGTGTGAGAGAGAGAGAGAGCGTGTGTGCATATTTATTTATGTATGCCCACACTTAGAACCTGAGCGATACAAATGCAGAAGGATTGGTTTGGCATGATCAATACGGGTTTTTCCCCCACAGACCATATTGCACTCAAAGCCTTCATTACTTTAATTCGACAAAGAAGCTAAATGCTTGAATCAACAATAAAGGTTAAAATGCACTCCCCAATGTGTAGTCACACCATCTGCATATTTATGCACACTTTGTGCCCCAACGCTAAAATTAACATTTGTGTGTGTGTGTTCACCTTATCTGAGAACAAGTCAAGTTGAACACTATGACTATACTATCCATTCCAGCAGGGACCTGCCACAACAGTCCAGGAGAGAGAGGACATATAGAATATAACATCCAGCCTTGAGGGACTCAACAATGATACATACAGAACAAAGAGGCAACTTATCGTGAAGTATGGGGATGTAAAACAAAGTTATTGCTCATAAAATAATGTCATCCACAATGCCAAAATGCAATTATAAATCTGGCTTGAGTTCTCGTTAACAAGGGATTTATAACCCAGAACCACGGTATAGGTAGTTGAAGACTTGAAGAAGACCTTCATCTAGAATAACGTGTCAACGAAGATAAAAGAGGAGGGAATCCTCAGATTCACCGCATTGCAACATAAGCAACACTAATAAGGAGAGATTCTTTTTTATGTCATACTACAATAAGGAGAAATGCTTGTGCTAGAAATTGCTATATCATAATTAGTATTTCTACCCACTATTCCGACGCATTCAAACATCAACATCACACATTAGTTAATCTTGTTAATAATAATAATGCAAATATGCCTCCTGTAGTGATAACACCATCTCAACCAAGAATGCAACATATTCTATTGTGAATAACAAGCATAAGAGTACTTATATTTTATCATTAATAACAAGTATAAGAGCACTTATCTTAAACAATGCATAAATGTTCCAAATGAGAGTGGGACTCTAACTCTCCACCCAACCATAGACAACCATCTGTCACTATTACTTGTAGTTGTCACCCCCGTACTAGATTCCAAAGCTTGAGGTGGAGCACTTCCAGTGGAAATATTCAATGAATACATAGTTGAACCAGAGCACCATTGGGGCACCCTTCCTTCATCCTCAAGGAAAGCCACTGCTCTTTGTAATGTTTATACACAACTAGTTTTCATAGGGCCTTTAGTTAGTTTATTATTCTCCTTGGGGCTCAGCAACATAGCTCCAAGTCATGTGTTCCATCCCTTTGCTCTCTTGATATTTGTTGAATGTTGATCAAGTGTGTGAATGCATAAATCGGTGAATGAGTTCAAACTCCTTTCTCATTTCCTCTACTCTGTTGCCTTGCTCCATGAGATTCAAATGGGAGAACTAAATGAGAGAATCGCCTCTCTTTTCCTTTCCTCCGCTCCCTTTCTCCATGAGATTCAAATAGGAGAATTAAATGAGATAATCGCCCATCATTTCCTTTGCTCTACTCCCTTGCTCCATGAAAGTCAAATGGGAGAATTAAATGAGAGAATCCCCTCTCCTTTCCTCCACCTTCTCTTTTCTCTCATGCGCAGTGATTTCCTCCCACTATCCTTACTACTAGCACAGTGAAATCTTCGTAACTTTTGTCCTCCCTACCTTGTAATGTTTTCTAAGGCAACATGGGCCTGCATACTTTTCTTGCAACCCAATTTAATTCTTCGAACCAGTCCATTAAAACACATCAACAACCCAAACAAGTAACCTCCTCAGCCAACCAAGGATTGATATTTAAATCAACAATTCCCTCAAGCAATGGAATATTTTTCCATCTCTTAGCCTTTTAATTTATAAAAGTATTTACATTGCGTACATGAGGATAAGCAATTTGTGTTGTCACAAACCCCTCCCCCTTGGGGGAACATCGTCCTTGGTGTTCAATGACACAATAACAATGAACATATTTGAAAAACAATCATGTTATTTCATGGAGCTTTATAGAATAAACTCTTTACAACATTTACAATTCTTTATGCATTGGTTTCAACCAACAAACAAAATATGATAATCACCCTATTAGAATTCAATTGTCAAACAAAAATATAATAGAATTTAAGTCATAATTCATCTATTTTCGTAATGGTTATTTGGAGGTGTTCAATCCAACTTGAATTGTTCTCTTTGTTGTTGTGTTGAGCCCTTCACTCCTTTAACAAACAGTTTGTAGCTCATTGTTTTTGGGCAAACCCCCAATGTGCTCCTGACCTCAATCAACCATGCCCATCACCAAGAAAACCAAATTGTATACATTGGCCTTCCCTTATATGCTTCTAAGTCCCTCAAGCAATTTGGTTACTCTCATTCCATGCAATCACTCATCTTCCACGTTCATGCATCCCCTTCTCTTCTTCTCAGTCCCTAGGGCGATCCATCTCGTGGCAAGGTGTAACGATGCCTCGTTGATTTTCCATGTAAATAAAAAACAAGACCAAGGTCATGTGATACATATTCCAAGTTGAATGTTGGGAAAAACATAATGGCTTTGGAAATTAATAAAGGCATTGCCAAAGGCAAAGTGGCAATAATCAACATTTTATTTATGAAACAAAGGAAAATAGGAGAAATGTAGACGTGGATATCCATTGTTAAACATATTGTTATATTGTAAATTTGTTGTAAGTATTAAAGTTTTTATGTGCTTATTAGTTAAATTTAAATATGGTTACAGAATCATTATTCTATTTTATAAGGTAAAGTGGATCTTAACTTAATATGGGCTCTAATATGTATATTACGATTTTCTTTTATCTAAAAAGCTACTGTAATTTAATCAATAAAAACAAAATTACAATGTAACAAATTGAATTTTATTATTTTTATTACTTTAATTTTTTTATGGACACTACAACATCTCCCCCGTACTGAGCTCTATTTTATTTTTAATCGACATGTAAATGTTTACCAATCCTTTACGTATTATAAATTGGGCATATTAATATAAATTCAACATATTAAGCAGACATGTAAAAATGTTGACAAACTTTCTTACATTACACCTACACATCACCCCTACATTGGGTTGTACAACGCTTGTCGGCA
Organism: Pinus taeda; assembly: GCA_000404065.3. Classification (NCBI taxonomy): domain Eukaryota; kingdom Viridiplantae; phylum Streptophyta; class Pinopsida; order Pinales; family Pinaceae; genus Pinus; species Pinus taeda. The sequence continues at coordinate 229,657 of APFE031493122.1, read as the reverse complement.
AAAAGATTGCTTTGATTTTAAAGCAAAGAGATGGGGGTTAAGTTTTTTGTTTTTGTTTTTTTGTTTTTGTTTTTTGTTTTTGTTTTTTTTGTTTTTGTTTTTTGTTTTGTTTTGTTTTGTTTTGTTTTTTGTTTTTTGTTTTTTTTTTTTGTAAATTCGATATTGTTTGGTCTACATTGTTTGTAAGTTCTATGGAATTGTCTCAACCATTTCACTTGTTTCATCTTATGTCATCTTTCCTTCTCTTAACCTTCCTTGTCTTAGTAACCTTTTCAACTATATAAGTCGCTAGTTGTACTGTTGACATGGAGTTTTCAAATTCAATATTTGGGTATCTTTTTTAGAGGAACCCAAATCTAAAAAAAAAAATCACATTATACATAAAAAGCTACAACACAGATATAATGTTGTCAATCTCTGTTTTCCCTTTAAACTCTACCAAAAAAAAGTTTATGCTTCCTTGCCCAAGAAAGAGTTATAATATCATTTGGAGTAAACATTTATAGCTTAAAGATAAATGATAAACCCTTTACCTTGTTGATTTTTCAAGGATCTTCTAAACTCATAATTAGTTCTTATGATTTCTGATGTTAATATTTTATTGCATTCATATTCATCATAAAGAAATTACAAAAAATATCTCAACAGTAGAAACAAAATGTCAGTAGTACCTTAAAGAGATAGCCAAACAAGAAACACAGTATTTACCGTGGGAAACCTACTTGCAGGAAAAACATAGCAACCTTTTCCTTAGAGAAATTCTTAAGTTCAACAAGAGATACATCTAATTCTTCTAGTCAAATTCAAAGTCAAACTAACTAGCAATATAGCCATAGTCAAACTTGGTCAAACTTCCCTCGTGTCAAGCCATAAGGCTGCCCAACAAACTCTAGTTGATTTGATCTTATAGGGTCAAATTTCAACCTTCTTCTGCACCCAAGAAAACTCAAACTTTATGCCAAAAGTGCCCAGGAACTTTACACATGCGAAATTGCAGAAGGATGCCACGCTTGTGAGGTCAAACAAGAGAGAGAAACTCAATCAACTATTGGAGGAGTTCAGTCTTCTTATTTTTCCTCTTCTTCGCTTAATGAACATAAAGATACTTGATTGTGTGTGATCTGAAAATGTCCTTGGAGGAGGAGGTCACATGCCTTATATATAGAAATATGGTTGGTTAAATGGGTGACTCTCTGACTAGGGCTGACTTGACAACTTTTGGAGCCAAAAAATAAATTTGAAAATTCAAAGTATCTCTTTTGGAAATGACATGAAGAACATGTCTTGCATTTTTCATTATCTACATTTGAAGGAATAAAATATTAATTATGAAGACCAACCATAGCTAAAAAATTCAACATACCTGAGAATAACATAAATGAATCCATGGAATAAACCCCACAAGAATATACAGAGAAACCTTGAGGGAGGGTAATAGATCAAATATCTCTTGTGAGAGGAATTACTCAACAATCCATGCTTGTCACAATACAGTCATTATCATTCAACATATCCAATACAATGACACTCATGTGTGTATATGTGTCCTCATGAGTACTCCTTGGGGTCTATGCCAAATACCCCTCGTTATTATGTTATTTATTTTGGCTACCTAGTGGACATACTTATTACCAGTAACTACTAAGTGGACCTATTCCATAATTATTGTTACATTGCATTCATTATTCCCCTTAGGTAATTCTCTAGGTACATTGCAAAAGACCGCACACATGCACATTGAAAGGGGAATAAAGGGGAGAGGAGTTGCCACATAGTTTTAGGGCAAAACTGAGAAACCCGAGGTAAAGACAAAGGAAGATGAAAATAAGAAACTGTGTAATTAGATTAATTAGGACTATGACCTTAACACATTGTTAATGATAACTTAGTTTCTAATCATCAAATAACTATGCCATACAAAGAGGATGGCGTAGTGGGCAAAAACTTGCCCACATATCAGAAAGTTTATATTCGGACAAAGAGCATCCTATAGAGGCACTCGTGAGCGACTTGGATCTAGTTCTAGTAGATCAAAAAACTGAGAATGGCAAGAATTCCAAAAAAATAAAGGAAAGAAGGGGAAGACAAGTGATTCCTACATTGTTTGATCTCCCCCCTTGCATATTTGTAACAAACCACCCCCACACTTGCTCCAATGGGATGGTTTCTACCTAATAATCCAATTCCTCTTGTCATTTGTCAGAAGAATGGGATAATTATATTTTTTTGTCTCTTCCTCAATTCCATTTCTTTTGCTGAGGATTTGAATTAACTTAATTAAGGGTTATGGCTTCTCTTGCTTCACCTAAGCTCCAAGGCTCATAACTCCATAACTTCGTTTTAGTAATTTATGATTGATCCTGCCATATATATATACATACATATAATCAATATAACAAATATATACATACATACATACCATACATACATACTACACATACTACATACATACATACATACAACATACATACATACAGTACATACAAACATACATAATACATACATAATATTATATATATAATATATATATAATATATATTATATATATATATATCGACGTCAATAACAATTTGCCACGCCGCTTGCTCTAGTGGTCCCCGTCAATGTCGCATAAAAGAGGTGCAAGTTCCAAGTGGATCCTTGCATGTTCAAAATAACGAAACCATCACATGTAATTCAGACTAGATAACGTGCATGAGGTTTATGATCGGGTTCACCCCTCGAAGTGGGTGGTATGGGAATATCGTCGATTGTCAGATCGAAGACCCACATTCGTTCTGACACTCTCCCTCACCCTTTTTAAAACCACCGCAAGGGGGCTGTCAGAGAGAGAAGTATCAGGTTTTCTAAACCTGCTTACATTTTTCGCCCGTGGCTGCATGACGTCAAGAGGGGCCCCCTCTCTCCGACCGCCATGTCATCTCGCTACGTTGTATCCTAGCACTTTCCATAGTTTCACCCCGTTGCACCTCAAAGGTGGGACCTCAGGGACACATCATCCCAGTCCCATCACCCCAGTGACTCACTCACCACTCCTTTTATACCTCTGGGACATGTCATCCCTTTCCCTACCATCCCAACGACCCCTCCTAGCTACTCTCACTTTTGCTTCTCTAGAGTGGGGACCACCGAGACCCGTCACCCCTGTTTTTTCATCCGAAATAATCCTTTGATTTCTATCTTCCTAACCATCTAGGTGGTTCCCTACGGGACATGTGACCCCTGGGCCCCACCACTACATGACTTGTATATATGTGTGTGTGCGCATATTTATTTGTTCATGTCCACACTTAGAACCCGAGCGATACGAATGCATAAGGATTGTTTTGGCATGATCAATACTGGTTTTTCCTCCACATACGATATTGCACTCAAAGTCTTCATTATTTCATTCTGACAAAGAAGCTAAATTCTTGAATCAACAACAAAGGTTAAAATGCCCTCCCCAATGTGTAATCACATTATCTGCATAGTTATGCACACTCTATGCCCCGAACACTAACATTAACATGTGTGTGTGTGTGTGTTGTGTTCACCTTATCTGAGCACAAGTCAAGTTGAACACTATGACTATACTATCCATCCAACGGGGACCTTCCACATCATTCGAGCATAGGGAGGACATATAGAATATAACATCCAGCCTTGAGGGACTCTACAGTGATACATACATAACAAACGGGCAACTTAGTGTGAAGTATGGGGATATAAAACCAAGTTATTGCTCACGAAATAGTGTCATCCACAATGCTAAATGCAATTCTAACTCTGGCTTGATTTCTCTTTAACAAGGGATTTATAACTTAGAACCATGGTATAGGTAGTTGAAGACTTGAAGAAGACCTTCATCTAGAATAACGTGTCAATGAAGATAAAAGAGGAGGAAATCCTCAGATTCACCACATTGCAACATAAGAAACACTAATGAGAGTTTGAGATTCTTGTGGTCATCATACTAATAATAAGGAGAAATGCTCATGCTTGTTGGCTAGATGGGCCGTGACCTAGGTTCAAAGTTAGTTGCGCCAACCAACAAAACCCTAAACTGCTGGCCCTTTCAGCAACAACCCGCATAACGCAGACTGTAGTCTCACCTGAAGTAGTATTGGGGGATGATATAACCATTATGCATCTAGAGGTCTATGTGATGGTTTGCTGTGGCTTCTAGGGCTTAGTTATGTCTTCGCGAATGCTAAACCTTCCAGAACATTTAATAACAGTAAATCTCATCAATGACAATTATATCTTTGCGAAGTTCATTAACTAGTCGCAGCACACATAATTTATATTGATCTACCACTTTCACGCATTAGATAAACATTTATTCATATACTTTCAGATACACAGTGAACACACATAATTATAGAAATAAATATAGATGAATAAATATGCAAAGTATGGATCAAAATTATCTTTATTAGATGTGATCTTCAATTACAGACTCTTCTTCCCTGCGCACTCAGCTGCAGGAGCCTGCGCACTTAGCTTGAAAACTTACCAAGGTCTCCACGCACTCAGCTGCAGGAGCCTGCGCACTTAGCTTGAAAACTTACCAAGGTCTCCACGCACTCAGCTGCAAGAGCCTTCCCCTTCGCCTAATTATAGGAAACATACCTTCCTGCCTTAGCTTACTTGCCCAAAACAATGATCTTCTATCTTAAGTTTACCCTCCTAGACTCGCTATGACTCTTCTATATATAGCCTTTTTCCTTTTACAATACCATGCTTTGCAGACCATGGGAGGGTCTCAAAACCTTCTTAACACTTAACAACCTAAGGGAATAAAGTCCCTTTGACTCTTATTATCTTCACACTCTGCTTCCATAAATCGCGAAGACTTTAGATTATACAAAAAGGAAATACAAAATTTAACCCCAAGGATGCCATCCCAATAGACCCCCAACACAATTTGGTGACTCGTCCCTAAGTCACTTAATTGGCTCTTCAATCTTCGCTTGGACTTCGCAGAACTCCAACTTCAAAACTTGCAGATCTTGTTCCCTGCGTAGCTTCCTGCTGCACTTCCTCGACTAATTTCTCTGTAGTGGGGCCTTCCACTGCGAGGCCCATGGTCCTTTGATTATGCTACATGCCCTTAATCTTGCTTTGCACGGACAAAGTCAGCTGGTTGGCCTCCTTTTTCCAAGGTTGCGTTCTTTTCCTCAGAATGGCCTCTTTCCGGTGCAACTCTTCAATTTCACTCTGAAGCTTCTTCCCTTCCTGTAGTCTCGCGAACCACTTCATTGGCACCAATGTTCGCGCAATCGATCTAATTTCATCAAACTACATTTGTTTTTCTCTCAAGTATGCGTCAATCTTTTGCAGAGTGGGGTCCTCTTGCATTGAAGTCCATAGCTCCATGACTTGCTTAGACAACTCTGTGCAGTCCTTGTTTGTTGCTTCTAGTGTGGCCATTTCTTCCTTTATAATAGCATCACGCTACTCTCGAACCTCTGGCAAATTTATCGGCTGCAACTTCAATTATAGCTTCGAAATTTGTAGTTGTAACCCAAATCGGATTCGGTCGATTTCATCTTTCGAATCTTTGACCATCACGGCCAGCTTCTGGATCTTTTCTGTGGACACTGCATCAACTACAATGTTAAGTTCAGGCATTGCAGTACACACCTGTGTAATCGATGCTTCTAAGTGCTGGTTGCGCATAGCAATTTCTTCCTTCTCCTTCAGTGTCTGCGCCTTTTCTTCGAAGATTTGTTGGTTATTTATTTTTACTTCATTAATCACTAGTAGCGCGTGCTGCTCCTTGAACCTCAACTAATCTGATACTCCTTGGTGCAACTCATGCAAGGTCTGGACAGGGAGTGCCGCGAGGTTAAGGTCCAGATTCTTGATCTGTGAGAGGTGGGCTTTTTCCTCATCTGTTTCTGCGCGCAGGGCCCCATCTGGAAACTGAATCACATGGAGATCCAAGGTCCTCTCCATGTCAAACGCTGTTGCGCTTGCTTGATGCAGGCTCACTTGAATCTCGTTTGCTTGTAATCGGCCTTTCTGGATCTGCAGCTCACACAGATCCTTCTGTACATTTCCCAGTGCCTATTGGTATTGTTGCTCAAACTAGGTCCATAATTTTTTTGTAGTGTCCCGAACCTTGTCACCAATTTCATCTAAGTCCACTTCAGTGAGCACTAACAGATCCACATGGGTGAGTTTATTTGACTTATGTTTCTTCTGCGGACCCGAGTTTGTTTGCTTTGTTCTTTTCTTGACCACAAAGGGGGTTTCCTGCTCTGTGCCCCCACCTTGTTCTGCATCTAACCCTTCTTGGTGATGTGTGTGCTGAGAGTCAGACTCCTCAACGTTGATTGTGGTTTCCTAGGCCACTTGCTCTTTGTCAACAGCTTCCTTCGGAGCAGCAAGTTGGAAACGGGTCATGGACGCACGCATCATTGATCTTCCTCAAATCTACACATATATGGATTTCATCCTGTTGCTTCTTTTCCTAGACTACCATAGGACTTGCCCAGTTTGATTCCTCCATAGGCTCAATGATCCCAGCCTCTAGCATTTTGTCCAACTCTTTGCACACCTTTTCCTTGTATTTGGGATTCAAATGGTAGGGTCGTTGTTTTATAGGCTTCGCGTCTGGCTTCAAAGTAATCTTCATATGCCCAGGTCCCCTACTATCCCCTTCAGATCCAAGAACTTGGTGAGAAACAAGTCCTAGTATTTGTGCAGCAATTCCGCGACCTTATCAACTGTATCCTCATTCCAATAGTCACCTATTTTCACAAACTTTGGCTGCGCATCCGATCCAATGTTTACCTGTCTAGTATTCAAAGGCTCTGTTATGTCAGGGATTGCTGCTTTGGGTCCTTCAACTTCGCGTTATCCCTCAGACTTTAGAATGTTGATATTTCTAGGGTCATCTTCTTCTTCTTCTGCGGTCATGTTATAACATTCCAACGTATGGTGCATCTATGTATACCAGTCTGGTTAAACCCATTCTACCAGTTCCTCAGGCATTCTAAATATTGCAGCCTTAATTTCTTGGAGAGCCTCATCAATACATTCAAATCCATCCTCAAAGATGAAGGTCAACAAGAAACTTTCCCTCAGGATAGCCCGCTCGGTCGTCCCTTGGTGCAAATCAGTTTCCAGGTACCAGTTCATCGGAATGGTATCCAAAGTGTGACAAAAGATGTGCACCCATTCAGGTTGAGGTTCCTCTCCCCAAGCTTTAGTCCACCGCGCCAAGTGCTCGTGTGGATGATCTTTTCCTGTGTATTTCTTTGTCATACATGTATTGTCATACTCGAACATGAGCTTCATCATTCACCTGTATTCTTTCCAATCAATGAAGTTGCCCTTATGTGTAACCCACCAATAGGTAGGCGTAGTGTGCCGTGCCAGATCTAGTGCCTGGAAACGATGCTCTTGTGACACTTCCCTTTCAAACTTATCCAAAAAAAAGTTAACATCATCTAAACCATCATAATGAGGTAGATTTTGTACCTCCGTGGATATGCAGCAAAGAAATTTTGTCAACATGTTGTAGTGCAGGGAGGAGACTTCGTGTAATCTGTTCTGCCAATGCTGAAGTTCTTCGTCGGAATCTGAGGTGCAGGAGATATCTCTATCCCATGTAATTCATCCATCTATTGTAGGATTGATCCAATCCTCATCAGTCGCAGTGATCTCATATATCTGATCCAAATCGTCCTCTTCTTGATAATCATGGATTGGTTCTGTGTATCGTGCACCTTCAGTTGGATTCAATGGAATATTAACTTGGAGCATCATCCTCTCAAATGTCATCTTGCACTTCTTAATATTAATGGCCACATCCATGTCGAAGGGCCAATTAATGCCTAATAGCACAAGGTAAGGATTACTATTGTCCACTATCTCGATCACTTCAAAGTCGGCCAGGGTGTTCGCTCCTTCAATATCCATCATAACCCCACATAAGCGCCCCATAGGAATGATCTTCTGTTGATTTTCCATGTGAAGCTGGATAGGATACCACTGCAGCACAAGTCTTCCCATTCTCTCCCAAGCCTGTCCTGGTAGCACATTCGCATCAGATCCTAGATCGAGAATTACCTGATCCATTTCGTACTCTTTGATCTATGCAGTTAGCCTCACTTCATGACCTGTTCGTTTGTTGCTTTTGCCTACTTTTCGTACGACGCACTATTATGGAGGAGTCTTAACCTTACTTGTACAATTATTAATCAACTCTTGGAGCCATTCTACCACCATTCTACCCCGTAACAACTTCATACAAGTCTTTAGAACGGTAGCTAATAGCGAAGGATCTATGTCCTGCGCTTCATTGTTTCCGCCAGACTTCTCCTGACTTCTTGAGGTAGGGGCCTCATCAAAGCTCTTTTTGGCTTCCATAAAGGTTTCCTTAGTCCAGCTTAGATCGAATCCCACTTCCTTCTCAGCAGCCTTGCGTACCCATCCTTCAGTTTTTGACTGCTTTCCGTTAGCTTCTCTAGTGGTAATACCACTTTGCGTCACTATATTAATGCTAGGCTCTTCTTCGCGAGGCTCCGCCCTCATCATCTGAATATTCTGTGTAGGTGTTTGAGCCTTTTTCTCTTACATCTTAGCTATTAGTATCGAGCAATCTTCTATAACATGATCAAACTGTCGGTAATACAGACAGGAGGGATACGTTGGGTTTTGAGAGTCGCGGGCAAAATGACCTACTTCTCCACAATTATAACAAATGAGTTTGTCCGCGAACCCTTCTAGTCCCTCCTCCTCATCCTCTTCCATGACCTTGGAATCCTCCACGCGCTGAACCCACGTCCTGATCCTAAGGTCGATTTTCCACTGCATTCTATATGTAGGGGTTCGTTCCATCATCAATTCATAGCTTCGGTAGTTGCGTTCGTCCTGCCCAACTGATTTACACAAAGTACAAAATAACTGCCACAAAGTTTGCACAAACTTTTGTAGGAGATGACAGTTGTTAATCGCGTGCTTCCCAACTATCTGATAGATAATGCACCATAAAGCTACCACTGCGCTTGGTCCAATGATATTTTCTAGCTTTAGAGGAACAAGACCACCCCCAACAAGGTAATTTTGATAAATTGGATAGTGGTTCTTATCATGACCATGGCCTTTACATTTCAGGCACCAAACTTTTTCATGCACCTCGGGCTAGACTTCTTTTCCTTTTTTAAGGCTCTTCAACTCCATGTGCAAGCTCTCCAGCAGCGAATGAATCTCCTGTAACCCTATATTCATGTCCTGCACTGGTGAAGCTTCTAATCTCATGGCGATCTCCAATGCTTCTGCTTGCATTCCTATTTTCTGCTACAACAATGGTAATCTCAGATGAGGTAGGAGCGAAGCAATGTACTAGTCTCTACGTTGAGTATCTGTAATTCTCATATTAGGTTGTTGAATCTGACACTTTAATCTTTGATCGAAGTCCCACACAGATTCGTTTACCCTCTGCTGAATCTCCTTAACCTCTGTCACGGAATGGGCTTGAGGTTTGGGCTTCTTGAACTCATTTTTCAATGCTTACTGGGTTTCTAGCATAGCTACGTTGGGCTTACCTGTGTAGAACTTGATGAACCAACTCGGCACTCTATCCTGTAGTGCTATGACTAGCTACGCTTTCTTCATATTGTCATCAGTGATCTTCTATGCCTTCCATACAACATTTGGGACAAACCAAAATCGCTTGGGCTCTTCAGTTCCCAAACCCCTAAATACTGACATCTTCATCATGTTCGCCATGCTAAATGGTTTAGGTGGGGGTGGAGATAGAGGTGTACGTGTGTGAGGCGGAGGTGGAGGTGTACGTGTGCGAGGCAGAGGTGGAGGTGGAGGTGTACATGTGTGAGGCAGAGGTGGAGGTGGGGGTGGAGTGTATGGATGAGGTATTTCTGTGATACCCTGACTTACTATCTATAGCGTGCTTCGCGGTGTTCTCAGAATATTGCCTTCGTCATCGCTATCAGGAGATCCTAACAACGAACTGTATTCAAAGCCCGATTATTCATTTCTTCTAAATTTTCTCCCACTTTGCATAGTCCCAAACATCAATTTAAAGGCATAACATGCTTTTCACACAATAGCATATTAATCCAGGTCTTCAGATATTTCAGGTAATTACCTCTTGGTCCCTTGAAGAACCTATGCTTTGCTTCACTGTAGCTGGTGGACGTATCAATCATGAACTCAGTGATGAATCCTCTAAGAATACGATCGATCCAGTGGTCGACAGTCCGTGCGATCTTATTTTCTGAAGCCTCCAAGTGCTTCACGAGTTCTAGGGTCCACATAATAGGGTCGTCTAGACTCCACGTACCCTGACTATCCGCTAATTTAGATAGCCACATGTGCAATTCACAAGGTAAAGAGTAGAAGAATATTTCATGTTCGTCTATGAATAGGTATCTATTCAGCCACTCTTCCTTTGACAAGCGTGGATTTTTGTTCTCCTAGGCTTCAAACACGTGCAACTTCTGATTGATACACTTTTCAATTTCTTTCTTAGTGGGGAACCATTTATCACTCATTCCTTAGCAAGATCCTGGTCTCGACAACATAACCATTTGTTGGCTAGATGGGCCTTGACCCAGGTTCAAAGTTAGCTGCGCCAACTATGGTGTAGGAAAATCCTCTCTACAGACAGAGACGATCCCTCTAGCCCAAGAGAGTGGGTCTAGCCACAAACAAGACAATCTAATGCAAATTTCCTTAGATTAGAATCAAATAAGAGGGCCTACCTCTTATAATGCGAATCCACTAGATGGTGATATTGCTTCCTTGCTCCAGCTTCCCTCTATTCCTTTTTTTCAAATACTTGAAACAAACACGCAAGAAACAACAACAAACATGATACCATAAAATCAAATTCAATCTACTTAAAAGGTCAAGGAGTTTTAAGCTATCAAATGTAATATTACACTCGATATAGGAAATAAACCATTAGTTGTATTAAAATAAACTTCAAAGAGAAATATGACCGAAGCCTTGACGTTGGAGATCTCCTTTGTGGTATCCAAGTCTTGCTACATGCCTTTTCAACACTCTTCTCCTCCTCTAGATTGACATGAAATGGCTTCCAATCTCTAACTCTCTCTCCTCATGCTTTAGCTACCAAAGACTAGTCTTTTGTCATCTAAGACTAATCTTGTTCTATCAAAAGCTAAAGATTTCATAATTTTGCAGTTGGTTTTTGTATATTGTAACCAAAAAGGGTCAGAGGAAGTGGTTTATATAGGGAGAGGAGGATAACACTGAGATCCACTCAAGGGGGGAAGAAGGTCTTATCTCCTTGGGAAGATCCACTTTTAAGGGAGAAAGAACCTTATATGGAGTTCTCGGCCCTTATCCAACCAAACAAACATCCAGCGCATCGCCAATAGAAGTTTCTAGACGTGAAACTCTGTTTCCTTTTATAAAAAGTTTCCATAAGTAGACAGACACGAGTATTGGGCTAACAGTAGCACTGATCGGCACGAGTCACTATGTAAACTCTACAAATTAGTGCAGGTGATACATTGGGAAAGAGCGTTGATCTTAAAAACTGGGTTTTAAGAAGGATTCTCTGGAAATGTTCTTAAGGGAGTGGGGACTTCTTTCTTCAAACTTCAAGGGATGTAAGAAGCATAGGTTTCATGGTGAAAGTATAACACAATAGTCACTACTAGGGTTCTCCGGGATCAGGAACGGGGAGTGACATGAGAGTGACACATTACTGTGTAACAGATGCCCCTTAAAGCATGAAGTGAGAGCTGAGAGCGATTGCTAAAATGCTTTAAGACGGAACGAGGACTTGGAATACCAGCATCGGAAGACCTGCAACTCAAAAACACATTTACATATCTGAAATTTGATATTCATGCATGATAAACATGAGAGGCATATAACAACACATGAATCCATGGTATAGGCATAACTATTCATCAAGAAAAGGATCATGTGCATGGATCCTCGGCATGGATGCAACCATCTAACTAAAGGGATCATATGAAATAAATCCACAGCATGGGCGCAACCATCCACATAGAGAGGATCAAAATGAAAAGACCCATTGTATGGTCATAGCCATTCGACTGAGCAAGATCAAAATGATACCCATGGCATGGTCGCAGAATCATGTATATAATCATGAATGACTCATCACTCCTAGCAACCTGGACTTTTGTGATCTAAGCCCAGGGTCTTGCACTTCAACACGACCCGATCAAAGTACAAATTCTAACATGTGAATAGGCGTGCTGAAGTTGAACACGCTAGAAAATCATTTGATTACTGGCCAATGATGTGAACCGTTAACATGCGCGAGAGAAACCACCCATAATGTCAATGGCTCTTAAGGTACTATCAGTACAATTCATGAAGTGTGAATAAGGAACTGAAGTTGAACACCTGCGAAATCACTCAATCGAGGACCAATGATGAGAACTTGTCATCGAGTGTGAAGAACTTGTCATTGAGGCATGCAATCTCTAAGGTACTGAAAGGGAGTTTCTAGATCAATTTCCTGGATAATGAACTAAAGTCGACATGAAGTGATCTGTCGAAGGAAGGTCATAATGAATGCTTCATCATCGATACTAAACATGAAACACAATGAATGAGAGTAATCCAATACGGTGACATATGATTAGACAATGTATAGGTAGGAAGACTTCTCTTTAACATGTGGATGACATGACTTCAGATTTTGGAAGCATTTGACATCATAGGATCAAAGGTCATGGTGACATGGTAGAGATCATATGAGAGGTTTAAATTGGATAGCCCAAAACCTAGGGAGGCAAGTGACAGAGTGAGGATGTCCCAAAACCCGACACGAACAACATATGAGTGTCAATGTTCAAGAGCGACATGCTGCCTCAAGTGAGGAATACAATTGATGAAATATTTCTAATTTGCCCCCACCATTTCTGGGGAGTACCCCAGTTATTTTTACACAAGATTGATGGGGATAACATATGCTTGTAATATAAGTCCATCCTTCGTATGGATCCATCCTAGTAAGTTTTACGAGCCGTAGTAAGGAGTAGCTCGACCTCGTTTTAATGACAAGTCCTATGTTGTTTAATCTTTTAACAAGTCCAACAAAGGAAAAACTCGGTATCTTTTTCATGTTTAGAGAGTTTGAAAAAGACACGGAAAAGAAAAATCCAAAAGGTCCCTTTCCGTAAAGTTGTCCCTCGAGCCCAAAAAGATAGAAAACAATACTTGAGAGAACCTCCTAGCCATGTTCGACTAAGGCGTACCTTTTTCGTAAACAGTTTATCCCAGCCTGAAAAAGAGGTAAACATATACTTGGTAAATGACGTTTCAAAACCATTTATGAGGTCAAAACGACAAGTAATCAGCAATATTTTTGTGTTTTGAGAGTCGGAAAAGGGCTTAAAGCAAACTCCCCGTTTTTATTTGCTTTAACTAGTCAAAAAGGGAAAATTACTCGACAATCTTTTCATGTTTTACGAGTCAAAAAAGAACTTAAAGGTGACTCGTCCTGGAGGAACCAGTGGTATAAAAGGTAGCAATTGGTTCTGGTTATGGTGGAACTACTAAAAAACTAAGAGGTCAAGAGACTGCATAGTGAAACCACTCATCATTGCGGTTCCTCGAGAAAGGGTAAACAACCAAGTGAAAGCATATGATTGGCTAAAGAGATGGTGGCGATGGAATGAATCAACCAAGGCTCATCTTGCAGAATTAGTTGATAAAAATGGCAATCACGAGATGTAAATTGGGCATGGGTTCATTTTTACACAAGCTTGAACCATGGGGAACTCTGCTTGAATTTGGTTTCATGTTTACACAAGCTTGAAACGAAAAACTATGCTTGAGTTCGGTTTCATTTTTACACAAGCTTGAAACAAAGACAAACTATGGTTGAGTTAAGTTTGCATGACCCCATCATAATGACTCAATTCAAGGTACATGCCCCCCAAGCTTCATTTCATTCAACTAGGTGGATGGAAGGAAGGTTCACTTTTGAGATCCAGGAAAGACTCGACTGGGATTTTACGTGATGTTAATCAAAGACTCGATTTGGAAAAGGGAGTTGTTTCATTTTTTAATGAGCTTGACACAGGAAAAGAACCATGCTCATGACACTTATTTAATTTTTTAACGAGGTTGACATAGCAAAAGAACTATCCTCATGGTCCGCGTTTCATTTTTTTAACGAGGTTGATATAGTAAAAGAACTATCCTCAAACTCCCTGATTCATTTTTTAACAAGCTTGACACAAGACAAGGAACTATGCTCACATTCCTTGTTTCATTTTTTAACGAGCTTGACACAAGACAAGGAACTATGTTCACACATCTTTTCATGGACCATATGAGAACATGGCTCCCAAGAGGTCATCACTAGACGGGAGAACCACACTGTGGGAGGAATACATGTCAACTGGTACCAAAGACAGATCGGGTTCCAATGCCCCCAATACATAATGTACTATACCATCTGTGTGAGCATCAACAGATGTGGAGACAGAACGGGTAGCCACATAATTGATCTGTGGCGGGAAGGGCACTACTTGCAAATAAGAACCAATAGGGGACGATGGTTGCATAGGAGGCACTTGGTGACCAATGAATGACAATTGATCAAGGGTCACTATTCTCCCTTCGTGCAGAGAACATACCACACAGAAAAGTGAAGAAACAAGAGCTCCCATGGAATAAACATAGTTGCGTCCAAGGAGAAGATTAAAATCTAAGGGACCTTGGACTACCGTCACGTCTATATAGACAACCTTTCCTCCCAAAGTAATAGGGAACTTTGGAAGGATCCCTAAGGGTTGACCGGTTCCTCTGTTGAAAGCCAACAGATTCTGGGTGACAAGCACAAGCTGTGGGGAACCCAAAGCTTGCCAAGTAGTAGAATACATGATGCTAACAAGCGTGCCTTCATCTAATATAGTGCCATGTACTACCATATTATAGGCTTGTACTATGATTTGGAAAGGCACATAAGATGGGAGGCAGAAAGCAGTTAATTGACTCCAATCAAAAGAAACAACATAACTACTTGGTGGGGGTATCATATGATTGCCCCCATGCCCTACAGGAGAAGGAGAAGGACTCTCCTGAAAAACTGGGACGAGAGGGTCACTCTTCAATTCATGATAATCTTAGGATACGAGAAGAACATGAGCAGTATGATCATCACTACTCTCTTCGGGAACAGAGTGAACAATAGAAGGCAGAGCTAAGTCGACACTCTTTTCAACCAATGGTTGGTTGGGAACAAACACAAGAGAGCGATGCTCGGGAAGAGCAGGATGGGTAAGAGATGAATCCAAGTCAATCTCTTTACCAACTAGGAGAGGGTCAGAAGAAAGTCTCTGATAACCAATAGGGAGTTGGACCCTAGGAGCTGTAAGGTTTTCCAAAATTTTGGAAGCTTTATCCATAAGAGGACAAAGGTGAAGAAGATGCTTCCCTTCACATAACCTACAGGGGAATTTGTTTTTTCCCTTCTTCCCACCATCACTAGCTGAGGGTGTAGCATCAACATGATCTCTAGAGGTCGATGGGGATGGTTGATCTAGATTTTGAGACCATACCTTTAAGACTCTAGGAATACGAGGATAGTCTCGAAGGAGATGGTCACCCTTACATAGCCTGCAAGGGAATTTTACCTTTCGCAAAGGATCAGAAGGTTTGTCGACTGGAGGTGCATTTGGAGTAATAGTTGCATGGTTGGCCTCTCACTTATCTGACTTCTTCTTCATCATCTTCTTCTTCTTCTTAGCCCCTTGGTTACTAGATTTCAAACTTTCACCAGGCGAAGTAGAAGAGGAAGGTGAAGAAATAGGGGAAGAAGGAGAGAGGTCAACCTTAGAATCAACGTGGTGTTGTTCAGGTGAAGGAGATGGCTGGACAGAAGATGGGACACTCGAGAGCACCGAGGTCGAAAATAACCAGATATGTAAACCAATAGTTAACCCAGAAAGGGACAACATTGCCATATAAGGAGTGCCAACGTTTCCAAAAAAAGGAAAAGGACCAGGACTCCCGTCAGAGGGGAATCCTTTCCTGGTAAACTACAGAAATGTTGCCATTGGGATTGACCCTAAATAATCACTAAGGAAGATGACTTTAACCAGGAATATTTAGTGTGCAGTTAATTTTAAGACACTGAAAGAAAACTTTGCCTTTTCATATTTTAAGACTCGAGAAAAGAGCGAAAAGGTGACTCTAGTCTCTTTCAGAGTTAACGAGCTCAAAAGGACAAGTGCTCGATGATATTTTAAATTTAAAGAGTCAAAACGGCCAAAATGACTGCTTAGGATAATCTAGGCAAAAGAGATTACCAGGTAACCGTGAACTACAGAATACCTCCCGACAAATCGAAAAGTACGAGCAGGCAATCTCCCCGAATGCTATGTTTGACGTATCACGTTTACAAGGCGGCAGACTCGGCTTCCTACGGATAAAGGATTGAGAACCTAGTGGAGTATCCCTTTATATACGTGATGGTACAGGGAACACAAGTCTGTACTAGTGCTGCCTAATGCCGAAGCGAACGATAGTTGCTAGGTTTAAAGATGCTGGAACATGTCTCTAGCCTAGACCTCTAAATGTGAGCATTAAGTTTCAATGCTTCCTTAGGTTAATTCAATAAATTTTAACGGTCGATCTTGAATTAGGTTTCAATTCCAAGGCCCTACCACTGTCATCTGAAAACTCCTATATGCAGCTGTATGAGAAAATAAATCTTTCTTTGATGAAAGTTAACACTAATTCAGGGATAGAGAGCACACAATCAATGCAACAATCAAAGAATGAAATCTTTCACTAATTCATGTCCTAAATGCACTTATTATTCCCTTAACAACAAACGAAGTTTCATTTCATTTCCAATGCTTATGATGATGCAATTCTAGCTCCACAATGCCTCTAATAATGCAATATTTTCGCTTAAGTAAACTAGAATGATGTTCTTATTTTCATAAAATGCAAAATGAATCTTTCACATAAAGCACTTTAATGAAAATTTCACAATTCCAAACATACAAGCATCGATCAAATCCAAAGCATGATAATTGAAACTAAAAGTAACTTCTTCTCTGAATCACACAAACCAAACAGACAAATGCTTCAATCGACAAACCAAGCAATGTAATCTATGCTTAGAAAGAGAAAAGAGACACTCGAAATAAGAGAACAAATGAGACTCTTTCACTCATTCAATTGAAAATGAAGCAATGAAGATGTTGCGACTGAAAGATGGAATAAATGAAGCAGCAAATCAGAAAATTGCCACAATGAGTAAATAAACAAATGAACAGTAATTGACCTAGATGCCCTAGGGTCATAGAAACCATCCAAAAAACTTAAAAAATAAGTAATGAAACTTCAAGCCAATCAATCAATCAAAACCAACAAACAAAGCATTCTAGTCACCTCTGAGCGGAAGAAGAGAGTCTGAGGGTTAAGACACACTGGCACTGGAATGGGAGAAATTATAATTTTTTCTTAACTCACAGATCGACATGATTTTTGGGCTGAAACTAGCGCTGATCGGCACGACTGGCAGGACTTGTCAGTCTACAACTAGTGCTAATAGACCTGATCGGCGTGACTGTTTAGCCAAAAAGAGCGTTGATCGAGGGATTCAAATAAAATAAAAAACTTCACACAAGGCCAGAGTTAACACATCAGAGGGTTGGCTAGTGCCTGTATACCTTCAAATAGGTCAATATAGATCCAGAAGACCATAAATAAACAAACTAGGCACACAAATAGAAAAAAAACGGAGTGATGAAAAGGAGATGTATTTCCCCAGTGGATTCGCCAATTTGTGGTGTAGGAAAATCCTCTCTGCGGACAGAGATGATCCCTCTAGCCCAGGAGAGTGGGTCTAGCCACAAACAAGACAATCTAATGTAAATTTCCTTAAATTAGAATCGAATAAGAGGGCCTACCTCTTATAACACTAATCCATTGGATGGTGATCTTTCTTCCTTGCTCCAGCTTCCTTCCATTCCTTTCGTTCAAATACCTGAAACAAACATGCAAGAAACAACAACAAACGTGATAACATAAAATAGAATTCAATCTACTTAAAAGGTCAAGGAGTTTTAAGCTACAAAATGTAATATTAGATCTGATATAGGAAATAAACGATTAGTTGTATTAAAATAAACTTCAAAGAGAAATACAACTGAAGCCTTGACGTTGGAGATCTCCTTTGCGGTATCCAAGTCCTTCTACACGCCTTTTCAACACTCTTTTCCTCCTCTAGCTTGACATGAAATGGCTTCCAAGCTCTAACTCTCTCTCCTCATTCTTTAGCTACCAAAGACTTGTCTTTTTTCATCTAAGACTAATCTTGTTCTATCAAAAGCTAAAGATTTTAGAATTTTGCAGTTGGTTTTTGTATATTGTAACCAAAAAGGGTAAGAAGAAGTGGTTTATATAGGGAGAGGAGCATAAGAATGAGATCCACTCAAGGTGGGAAGAAGGTCTTATCTCCTTGGGAAGGTCCACTTTTAAGGGGGAAAGAACCTTATATGGAGTTTTCGGTCTTTATCCAACCAAACGAACATCCAATGCATCACCACTAGATGTTTCTAGATGTGAAACTCCGTTTCCTTTTATAAAAACTTTGCAAAAGTATACTGACAGGGGAATTGAGCCAATAGTAGTGCTGATCCACGTGGCTAATAGTGTAAACTCTGCAAATCGGAGCGGGTGAGACACTAGGAAAGAGCGTTGATCTTAAAAACTGGGTTTTAAGAAGGATTCTCTGGAAATGTTCTTAAGGGAGTGGGGACTTATTTCTTCAAACTTCAAAGGATGCAAGAGCATATGTTTCAATGTGAAATTATAACATAGTAGTCACTACTAGGGTTCTCCGGGATCAGGAACGGGGAGTGACAGGAGAGTGAAAAATTACTGTGTAACACCAACTAACAAAACCCTAAACTGTTGGCCCTTTTGTCAACAACCCGCAAAACACAGGTTTTAGTCTCACCCGAAGCAGTATTGGGGGACGACAAAACTAGGATTCTGCATCTAGAGGTCTGTGTGATGGTTTATTGTGGCTTCTAGGGCTTAGTTCTATCTTTGCGAACCCTAACCCTTCCAGAAGAGTTAATAATAGTAAATCTCATCAACAGTGATTATATCTTCGTGAAGGTCATTAACTAGTCACAATATGCATAATTTTTACTGATCTACCACTTTCACGCATTAGATAAACATTTATTCATATACTTTCAAATACAGAGCGAACACACATAATTGCATAAATAAATACAGATGAAAAGATACGATCTTCAAGTACAGACTCTTTTTCCCTGTGCACTCGGTTGCAGGGGCTCGCGCACTCCACTTGCAGACTTACCAAGGTCTATGCACACTCATCTGCAGGAGCCTTCCCCTTAACCTAAGTATAGGAAACATACATTCATGCTTTAACTTACTTACCGAAAACAATGATCTTCTATCTTAAGTTACCCTCCTAGGCTTGCTATGACTCTTCTATATATAACCTTTTCCTTTTACAATACCATGCTCCACAGACCATGGGTGGGTCTCAAAACCTTCTTAACACTTAACAACCTAAGGGACTAAAGCCCCTTTCAATATTATTATCTTCGTGCTCCGTTTCCACAAAGCACGGAGACTTTACATTATACAAAAAGGAAATACAAAACTTAACCCTAGGGACCCCATCCCAATAGTGCTAGACATTGCTATAACATAATTAGTATTTCTACCCATTATTTCAACGCATTCAAACATCAACATCACACATTAGTCAATCCTATTAATAATAATAATGCAAGCATGTGCCCTGTAGTGATAACACCATCTCAACCAAGAATGTAACATATTCTATTGTGAATAACAAGGATAAGAGCACTTATTTTTTATCATGAATAACAAGTATAAGAGCACTTATCTTAAACAATGCATAAATGTTCCAAATGAGAGTGGGACTCTAACTCTCCACCCAATCATAGACAACCATCTGCCACTATTACTTGTATTTGTCACCCTTGTGCCATATTCTAAAGCTTGAGGTGGAGCAATTCCAGGGGAAATATTCAATGAATACATAGTAGAACTAGAGCACAACTAGGGCACCCTTCCTTCATACTCAAGAAAAGCCACTGCTCTTTGTAATGTTTATGCCTAGTAAGTTTCGATAGGGCCTTTAGCTAGTTTATTACTCTCTTGAGGGTTCAACAACGTAGCTCCAAGTTATGCATTCTCTCCCTTTGCTCTATGATATCTGTGGAATATTGATTAAGTGTATGAATGCCTAAGTCAATGAACGAGTCCGGCTCCCTTCTCTTTTCCTCTACTTTGCTTCCTTACTCCATGAGAGTCAAATAGGAGAACTAAATGAGAGAATTGCCTCTCTTTTCCTTTTCTCTGCTCCCTTGCTCCATGAGAGTCAAATAGGAGAATTAAATGAGAGAACCCCCTCTCCTTTCGTCCACCTTCTCTTTTCTCTCATGTGTAGTGATTTCCTCCCACTGTCCTTGTTGCCAACGTAGTCGAATCTTCATAAATTTTGTCCTCCCTATCTTGTAATGTTTTCCAAGGAAGCATGGGCTTGCATAATTCTCTTGCAACCCAATTTAATTCTTCGAACCATTCCATTAAAACACACCAACAACCCAAACAAGTAACCTCCTCAGCCAACCAAGGATTGATATTTAAATCAACAATTCCATCAAGCAATGGAATATGTTTCCATCTCTTATCCTTTTAATTTATGAAAGTATTTACATCGTGTACATGAGAATAAGCAATTTGGGTTGTTTCAAGCCCCTCCCCCTTGGGGGAACATCGTCCTTGGTGTTCAATGACACATATACAATGAACATATTTGAAAAAAAGACATTTTATTTCATGGAGCTTTATAGAATCAACTCTTTACAACATTTACAATTCTTTATGGATTTGTTTCAACCAACAAACAAAATATGATAATCACCCTGTTAGAATTCAACTGCCAAATAAAAATATGATAGAATTTAAGTCATAATTCATCCATTTTAGTAATGGTTCTTTGGAGGCTTTTGATGCATTTGGAGGTGTTCAATCCAACTTGAATTGTTCTCTTTGTTGCTGTGTTGAGCACTTCACCCCCTCAACAAACAGTTTGTAGCTTATTGTTTTTTGGCACACCCCTAATGTGCTTCTAACCTCAATCATCCATGCTCATGACCAAGAAACCCAAATTTTATACGTTGGCCTTCCCTTCTCTAGTTCTAGGCCCCTCAGGCAATCTGGTTACTCTTGTTCCATGCAATCACTCACCTTCCAAGTTCATGCATCCCCTTCTCTTCTTCTAAGTCCCTCGGGTGATCCATAGCTTGGCAAGGTGTAACAATGCCTCGTTGATTTTCCATGTAAATAAAAAATAAGACCAAGGTCATGTGGCACGTATTCCAAGTTGAATGTTGGGAAAAACATAATGGCTATGGAAATTAATAAAGACATTGTCAAAGGCAAAGTGACAATAATCGACATTTTATTTATGAAATAAAGGAAAATAGGGGAAAGGTAGACATGGATATCCATTGTTAAACGTATTGTTATATTGTAAATTTTTTGTAAGTATTAAAGTTTTTATGTGCTTATTAATTAAATTTAAATATGGTTACAGAATCATTATTCTATTTTATAAGGTAAAATGGATCTTAACTTAATATGGGCTGTAATATGTATATTATGATTTTCTTTTATCTAAAAAGTTACTCTAATTTAATAAATAAAAACAAAATTACAATGTAACAAATTGAATTTGAGTAATTTTATTACTTTTAATTTTTTATGGACACTACAAAATCTCCCCCATACTCGGCTCTATATTACTTTTAATCGACATGTAAATGTTTACCAATCCTTTACCTATTATATATTGGACATATCAATATAAATTCAACATATTAAGCAGACATGTAAAAATGTTGACAAACTTTCTTACATTAAACCTACACATCACCACTATACTGGGTTGTACAGCGCTTGTCAGCGCAAATGTTGCTTTGATTTTTTTTTTTTTCTTCGAGATATTGTTTGGTCTACATTGTTTGTAAGTGTTATGGAATTGTCTTCCATTTCACTCTTTTCATCTTATGGCATCTTGACTTCTCTCAACCTTCCTTGTCTTGGTAACCTTTTCAACTATATAAGTCACTAGTAGTATTGTTGACGTGGAGTTTTCAAATTCAATATTTGGGTATCTTTTTTAGAGGAACTCAAATCTATAACTGTTTTCTTCACATTCTACATAAAAGGCTATAATAATGGATATAATGTTGTCAATCTCTATTTTCCCTTTGAACTCTACCCAAAAAACGTTTATGCTTCCTTGCCCAACAAAGATTTCTAATATCATTTGGAATAAACATTTATAGCTAAAAGATAAATGATAAACTCTTTACCTTGTTGATTTTTCGAGGATCTTCTAAACTGATAATTAGTTCTTATGATTCCTCAATTTAATATTTTCTTGCATTCATATTCATCATAAAGAAATTACACAAGATCTCAACAATAGACACAAAATGTCATAAGTATCATAAAGAGATTGCGAAACAAGAAACACAGTATTTACCCTGGGAAAACCCACTTGCGGGAAAAACCTAGCAACCTTTTCCTTAGAGAAATTCTTAAGTTCAACAAGAGATACTTCAAAGTCAAACTAATTAGCAACATAGTCCTAGTCGAACTTGATCAAACTTCCCTCTAAGGCCACCCAACAAACTCTGGTTGATCTGATTTGCTAGGGTCAAATTTCAGCCTTCTTCTGCACCCAAGAAAACTCAAACTTGCTGCCAAAAGTTCCTAGGAACTTTACATGTGTGAAACTACAGAAGGATGCCACTTGTGTGAGGTCAAACAAGAAAGAGAAACTCAATCCACTATTGGAAAACTTTAGTCTTCTTCTTTTTCCTCTTCTTTGCTTGATGTACAGAAAGATACTTGATTGTGTGTGATCTGAAAATGTCCTTAGAGGAGGAGGTCACATGCCATATATATAGAAGTATGGTTGGTTGAATGGGTGACTCTGTGACTAGGTCCGGCTTGACAGCTTTTGGAGCCAAAAAATAAATTTGAAAATTCAAAGTATCTCTTTTGGAAATGACATGAAGAACATGTCTTGGATTTTTCATTATCTACATCTAAAGGACTAAAATATTAATTATGTAGACCGACCATAGCTACAAAATTCAGCATACCTGAGAATAACATAAATGCATCCATGGAATAGACCCCACAAGAATATAAAGAGAACCCTTGAGGGAGGGTAACGAATCAAATATCTCTTATGAGAGGAATTACTCAACAATCCATGCTTGTCATAATATAATCATCAACATTGAACATATCTAATATAATGACACTCATGTGTGTATATGCATTCCCATGAGTAATCCTTGGGGTCTATGCAAAATACCCCTCATTATTATGTTACATATCAGAAAGTTTATATTTGGACAAAGAGCATCCTATAGAGGTACGCATGAGCCACTTGGATCTAGTTCTAGTGGATCACAAAATTGGGGAATGACAACAGGTCCAAAAAAAGAAAGGAAAGAAGGGGAAGACAAGTGATTCCTACATTTCTTAATCTCCCACCTTGCATATTTATAACAAACCACCTCCACACCTTCCCCAGTGGGATGGTTGCT
This sequence comes from Pinus taeda, assembly GCA_000404065.3. Classification (NCBI taxonomy): domain Eukaryota; kingdom Viridiplantae; phylum Streptophyta; class Pinopsida; order Pinales; family Pinaceae; genus Pinus; species Pinus taeda. Next base: position 206,018 of record APFE031493122.1, on the reverse strand, counting down.
ACCTAATAATCCAATTCCTCTTGTCATCTATCAGAAGAATGGGATAATTATATATTTTTTGTCTTTTCCTCCTTAATTCCATTTCCCTTGCTCAGGATTTGAATTAGCGTAATTGAGGATTATGGCTTCTCTCGCTTCACCTGAGCTCCAAGGCTCATAACTCTGTAACTTTGTTATATATATATATATACTTCACTGCCTGTATGTAATGGGCCTCAATGTCAATAACAATTTGCCACACCGCTTGCTCTAGTGGTCCCCGTCAATGTCGCATAAAAGAGGTGCAGGTTCCAAGTGGATCCTTGCATGTTCAAATAGCGAAACCATCACACGTAATTCACTCTTCGAAGTGGGTGGTATGGGAATATCATCGATCGTTTGATCGATGACCCACATTCATTCTGACACCCTCCCTCACCCTTTTTAAAGCTATCGCAAAGGGGGTGTCAGAGAGGGCAATATCGAGTTTTCAAAACCCGCTTACGGTTTTCGCCGGCAGGCACACGACATCAAGAGGGGCCCCCTCTCTCTGACCTTCACATCATCTCTCTATGCCTTATCATATCGCTCCCCATTGCACCACCGAGGTGGGACCTCAAGGACACATCATCCCAGTCGCATCACCCCAATGACTCACTCGTTGCTCCTTTTATACCTTAGGGATAGGTCATCCCGGTGACTCTTCCTGGCTACTCTCGCTTTTGGATCTCTAGAGTGGGGACCATCGGGACCCATCACCCCTACCTTTCCATCCCTGGTAATCCTTTGATTTCTATCTTCCTAACCATCCAAGTGGGTCCCTATGGGGCATGTCACCCTTAGGCCCCACCACTACAAGACTTGTATATATATATGTGTGTGTGTGTGTGTGTGTGCATATTTATTTATGTATGCCCACGCTCAGAACTCGAGCAATACGAATGTAGAAGGATCAGTTTGGCATGATCAATATGGGTTTTTCCTCCACATACCATATTGCACCCAAAGCCTTCATTATTTCAATTCGGCAAAGAAGCTAATTGCTTGAATCAACACCAAAGTTTAAAATGCCATCCCGAATGTGCAATCACCCTATCTGTATAGTTATGCACACTCTGTGCCCCCAACATTAACATGAATCTGTGTGTGTGTGTGTTCACCTTATCCAAGCACAAGTCCAGTTGAATACTATGGCTATACTATACATTCCAACCGGGACCTTCCACATCATTCCAACACAAAGAGGACATATAGAATATAGCATCCAGCCTTGAGGGACTCAACAATGATACATACAGAACAAAGAGGCAACTTAGTGTGAAGTATGGGGATATAAAACCAAGCTATCTCTCATGAAATAATGTTATCCACAATGCTAAATGAAATTCTAACTCTGGATCCAGTTCTCATTAACAAGGGATTGATAACCCAGAACCACAGTATAGGTGGTTGAAGACTCGAAGAAGACCTTCATCTAGAATAAAGTGTCAACAAATATAAAAGAGGAGGAAATCCTCATATTCACCACATTGCAACATAAGAAACACTGATGCAAGCTTGAGATTCTTGTGACCATCATACTACAATAAGGAGAAATGCCCGTGCTAGACATTGTTATAACATAATTAGTATTTCTACCCACTATTCCAACACATTCAAACATCAACATCACACATTAGTTAATATCGTTAATAATAATAATGCAAACATGCCTCTTGTAGTGATAACACCATCTCAACCAAGAATGCAACATATTCTATTGTGAATAACAAACATAAGAGCACTTATATTTTATCGTGAATAACAAGTATAAGAGAACTTAACTTAAACAATGCATAAATGTTCCAAATGAGAGTGGGACTCTAACTATCCACCCAACCATAGACAACCATCTGCCACTATTACTTGTAGTTGACACCCCCGTGCCATATTCCAAAGCTTGAGGTGGAGCACTTCCAGGGGAAATATTCAATAAATACATAGTTCAACCAGAGCACCACTAGGGCACCCTTACTTCATCCTCAAGACAAGCCACTGCTCTTTGTAATGTTTATGCCTAGCAAGTTTCGATAGGGCCTTTAGTTAGTTTATTACTCTCCCAAGGGCTAAAAAACGTAGCTCCAAGTCATGCGTTCTCCACCTTTTCTCTCTTGACATCTGTTGAATGTTGACCGAGTGTGTGAATTCCTAAGTCATTGAATGAGTTTGAACTCCCTTCTCTTTTCCTCTACTCTACTCCCTTGCTCCATGAGAGTCAAATAGGAGAATTAAATGACACAATCGCCTCTCTTTTCCTTTGCTCTACTCCCTTTCTCCATGAGAGTCAAATAGGAGAATTAAATGAGAGAATCCCCTATCCTTTCATCCACCTTCTCTTTCCTCTCATGCGTAGTAATTTCCTCCCATCGTCCTTGCTACCAGCACAGTCAAATCTTCATAACTTTATCCTCCCTACCTTGTAATGTTTTCCAAGGCAGCATGGGCCTGCATACTTCTTGCAACCCAATTTAATTCTTCGAACCATTCCATTAAAACACACGAACAACCCAAACAAGTAACCTCCTCATACAACCAAGGATTGATATTTAAATAAAAAATTCCCTCAAGCAATGGAATATGTCTCCATCTCTCAGGATTTTAATTTATAAAACTATTTACATTGTGTACATGAGGATAAGCAATTTGGGTTGTTACGAGTCCCTCCCCCTGGGGGAACATCTTCCTCAGTGTTAAATGACACACATAGAATGAACATATTTGAAAAACAAGCATGCTATTTCATGAAGCTTTATAGAATCAACTCTTTACAACATTTACAATGCTTTATGCATTTGTTTCAATCAACAAACAAAATATGATAATCACCCCGTTAGAATTCAATTGTCAGATAAAAATATGATATAATTTAACTCATAATTCATCTATTTTCATAATGGTTCTTTGGATGCTTTTGATGCCTTTGGAGGTGTTGAATCCAACTTGAATTGTTCTCTTTGTTGCTCTGTTGAGCCCTTCACTCCCTCAACAAACAATTTGTAGCTCACTGTTTTTGGGCACACCCCTAATGTGCTTTTGACCTCAATCAACCATGCTTATGATCAGAAACCCATTTTTTATATGTGGGACTTCCCTTCACTGCTTCTAAGTCCCTCACGCAATTTGGTTACTCTTGTTCCATGCAATCACTAACCTTCCAAGTTCATGCATCCCCTTCTCTTCTTTTCAGTCCCTCAGGCGATCCATCCCTTGGCAAGTTGTAACAATTTTTGGTTAATTTTCCATGTAAATAAAAAATAACACCAAGGTCATGTGACAAGTATTCCAAGTTGAATGGTTGGAAAAACATAATGGCTATGGAAATTAATAAAGGCATTATCAAAGGCAAAGTGGAAATAATCGACATTTTATTTATGAAATAAAGGAAAATATGAGAAAAGAAATATGAAGAGACACAAATTTGCATGACAAGGAAATTGAAGGAAAACAAAGGAAAATGAAGAAAATAGAGGCCTCAATGATAAAAATGATTTTGGGGATCAATTGCTATCCTTTTGACAGTTTTGGGTCGAGATCTCTTCCATTCTCTCCTCGTCTCATACTCTTGCAGACTTAGAGAAATCTTGGAGCATGCTTGGATCACTTTAGCATTCACTTGGATCTAGAGAAAGAAGACAAAGTAAAGAAGGAAAGTGTTATGGAACAGTTGGATCAACAACTACAGTTAGGTTGCTTTGTAGATAATAGGTTGTATGTGTGGTTTCCTTGTTGATTTATGGATGTGTTGCGGCCTCAAAATTCTGCTGCCCCAACATGGGGGATAACCACCCGGTCCAGACCTTAAGACAATTCCTTTTCCGTTTAAAGTGATGGCTTCGGCTGGGGATAATGGGGCCAGTTTCATAGTGTGGGTTTTAAGATGAGAGTGGGTGGTTCACGAGTGATTGCAATAGAATAATGATAATATAAATGGCCTATTCTGTCATGCAAATCTCTAACTAACTTATTCTAATATAAACTCGGGTATTTCTGTGTGGTATGCGATCTACAAAGATATCTGCTTAACATGTGATAATAAAGATCAATCACACATAAACATAGATGATAATGTATAAAGATAATTTCTTTGACTAAATAGTTAGTCAAAGGAATTTATAAAATATATCGCATATATGATGAGTTATATATGAGAATCAATAATTTCAGCTAGGCATCATATAATAGTGCAATTAATGCTTAACAAAAACGATAAATCTCACATACAATTCATGAAAGTAGAGTGTTGTCAGTAATTAAACAAAAACATAATCAATCATACAAGATAATAGTACCATATGTGCGAAGTTTTGCTCATTTGACTAATGACATGGATCAACTCCTTTCTTCAAATCAAATTATCTCCCAAGAACACAGTAGTGCATCAACAAAGGAAAGTAATATGAAATCTAAAAGAAACGATCATGTTCCATAATTTCACCAAAGCATTCACAAACTTACAAAAGTGCATCCTTTGCAAATTTTTTTGATAAAATTTCGGACCCTTCTCTAAATGCATGAGAAGGGTATAAATACTATTCTAACTAATGTGCAAAAATAGATTATACAAAAGTTTGAGGAGGTTTCAAACAACCTTCCTCCTAACTAGTTAACTAACTCTAAAAATAAATAGTGGCTTGATGAGCATAGGCTAAGATGATGATTTGTTCTCTGCCAACTTGTCCTTCAAATCACATATATCGTTCATTGGTTTGAGTTGAGGAGGTGCCCCAAAATGTGTCTTGAGCTGTCTTATGGAAATCGCATCTGTGAGAGGTGGCAACATCCGCTGAGTCGAATGAAGTGAGCAGTTAAGGGTCATTATTTGGTTGTGCAACTTGACGAGGCATTGCCAATATGAATCCCAACTAGTCTTGGTCAATTTTGCGATCGCTTCCCTTTGAGTCTCTACCTTTTCCTGCTAGCTTTTCTGCAAAGCATGTAAATCGACATTTCTTTTAGATTGCCTTCCTTTACCAGGTTGGTGAAAAACATAGTGTGGTTCACCACCTTGATTATATTCTTTGATACCCCAGCTTCCCTTGCCATTGCTAGCTCAACTTGCTTGATTCTCGCATCCCAATCCATGGAAAGAATGTCTTTGTGTGTCTCCTCAATCTTAGGCAGATTGGCTCTTCCTTCCATCTTCTGTTTCTTGCCATTCGATGAAATCTGAGATTCTGGTGTTCAGATCAGTAAACCCGGTTTTCTGGTTGATTGCCTTATCTGTTAGATGGTCTCTAGTGATTAGATAAGGAGTAATGTGTGACATCTTTTGGCAGAAGTGCTCTTTCTGTTTCATCAAGAGGGGATTCAATTCCAACGCCTCTTTAACGAACTCCTCGGTAGTAGTAACTTCCTTATATCTTTCCATGGCTTGCTACAATTCTTGGAGTTGCATGTTTTTGGCTGATATATTGTCTTCATGGCTTATCTTCAGGACCTTCATGCTCTGTTGTAATTGGGAAAGTTTCTCAACTGCTTGCTTGTTCACACTTGCTTTCTTTGTTTCGAGCTGCTGCTCGAGCTGTGCAATCCTTTCCTCCTTTTCTCTTAAAAAAGTAGAGACTTCAGTAGCTTTGTCCATGGTGGTCGTTGCATATGCTCCCGTGAACTGTGACAATCTAGTCAAGGTCTCAGCTGGGTTGAAAGGAATGTCCCTCCAAACTATGTCCATTGGCTCATTTCCAGGTGGGAGCTCGGGTGTTTATACCCTTTTCCTTTTCCTCTATCTTCTTACTACAACCTTATGGAGCAGGCTATAGAAAACATCAAGTGGAGGGATTTCAGTCACTTTCAAGACGATCTATGATGTGGGCAGAGCAGGGATAATATTAGTCTGCTGGGATGTTGTCGCCTGCTCATCCATAGGCTTGAAATGCTCATTCATGGATTTGGAGTGCCCGTCCATAGAATTGGATTCTGTATTCTCCTGAATATGCAGAGGAGTTTGACACTCCTTTGTTTATTGGGTATCTGTCATTTTGGGAGATTCTTGCATTTTTTGATTAAACCGATCCCACTCCTGCTCCAAACTGTTGCTTTTGACCTCTAAATTGATTTCTTTAGGTGGGGTGCTCATAACCTATTTCATGGCTGACTTCCTGCTGGACTCTGTTGTATTATCTGTGTCTTGGGCCTTCCCTGTATCTGGTGTTTTCTCAGTATTCACCTGAGATTCTATGCGAGAACTAGGTCCTTCATTGTTAACAGTCACACTAGGCATAGGCTTATCTTCGATCTTCAACAAGTGCATTGGGATTACTTCGAGCCTTTCATTTCTGAATTCCCAATTTTTTTCAAAATCTTTAGGACTCAGGTTGGCTTTAGCCCATTCGAACGCTTGTTTGAAGGATTCAGCCGACTATAACAGGTCTTCAAAATTGTTATCCTCATGGTTGTATGGCTTGAGCTTTACCACAGTAGTGATGTTATATGCTACCTTGTCTGGATCAAATTTCCTTTTCAGCAAAGTATGAAGCCTGAGGGCTTCCATGCTTACTGACTCCTTAATCGCATGATTTAAATTTGCTAAAGAAAAAGAACCGCACTTGACAGGAAAAGAGGGCCATAATAACTTCTTGTTTTCTTTGAGAACTTTAGTTAGGCCTTTTCCCATGGTCTGGTGGGCGATTTCCATTGCCAATAATTTATCAGAAACCTACAAAAGAAGGACATGTGGGTCGGTTGTGCTACCGAAAACCCTAATGTAGGTGAACCATTCTTCAATAAAATATTTACCGACAGCTAGAAGGTCTGTAGCGGCTTCTTGGGAAAACCTGGGGGCTTTCTTATTGAAAATTATTTGATGCAGGGGCAAAATAACAACATGACATATTTTATAGAGATGGGGTATATAATGGGATTCCCATGTTTTCTTATGACTGAGATGGATAGGGTAGGGGTCCTCTAAGGTCCATTTCCAACCCATGGTCGGAAATGTAGTGCAGAAATAGATGGCGTCCATAATGTAGGCACTAAAATAGAATGGAGGAAGATTCTTTGGAGAGAAGGATCTCTTCTGTCTATATCTGGTAATGATGGTGGCTAGGTTATCGGATAGGATGGTGGCCCAGTTCATGATGTGGAAATTAATGCAGGCATCAATCAAAAGAATCAATTATATGGAAAAATTAGCATTATTGGGTAACCCATATAGTCTACATAACATAGCAGCTGCATAGTTGTAGGGGTTTGCCAAAGAGGCTATAGCATACATACCCGATATGTCAAATTTGAATTTGCTCTCCAATACTCCCCAACCCTGAATCAACTTGAAGGGGTCTTGGTTCTTCTTTACGAAGTTGGCCACGTATGTCTTGTCATATATATCTTGAGGGTCAAGTATATGGTAAATTTTATTCAGGTCCTCTGCTCTGAATGACCCCATGAGTTTCATTCTTGAATTCTTGAATTGCCTATCTTCAATGGTGAGGTTTTCGACCACCAACCTGATCATATCACTGTATAGGAGGATTTTAGCTCTCGCTCCAATCCTATGAAGGAAGGAACAGGCAACATCCTTGAATTGAAGTCTCAAAGGTCTTGTTGAGTCAGCTGTTGCTCTTGTGACAATAATCTTGGGATGCTCGTCCTCAAGTCTATTGTATATGACCTCCTAAGTTGTTGCTCCTCTGTAAGTGCTGCAAACTGTATCAGAGAATATAGAAGCCATCTCTATAAACTCAGATTCATCAACGCTCTGCTTTTTTTGTTTCTGCATCACCTTCCTCAATGACATGTTTTTTGTAGCTTGCATGAAATGGACAAGATATATCAACGCAGACGGTGTCGGGCATTTAAGACCGAAAAGCTTTTCTAAAATGACTTTGAATCGTGAGAAAGGTTTAAATGACATGCTCAACGTTAACTACCCATAACTTGGAAAATCATTACTTGTGCTCGGGCTGTTAAAAATTTATTAACCTGTTAATCCGTTCGTTTTTATATTAAAACACAATTATTTCACACGCTTACTGTTCGTATTCGCACATCGCAATCTTTAAAAGGATGCAATATAGTGTTCCCTGTAGCATAAAAACTATGGTTGAAGCAAGAAAAATTGATAGCTTGAAAACTTGAATGTAAAAATACACACAGGTATTTAATAATAATAATTTATTAATATATAAAATTGTATAAGATGATATAAGATGATTTGAACGTTACAATGAGGCCCTGTTTTTATACCTCAGCAGGTGACCTTTCGTGAATGGGCATGTCTTTTAGACATGCCTTTTCATCTAACTTAATGACTATTTTAACCTAATTAATATTTATTTTATTGATTTAGTTGTTATGAATTATATTCATAACATAGCCTCTTCCTTCGGAGGCTTTGTCCTCAAAACTATATCGCTGGCAATTATCTTTGCGGTGGTTGTCATCTCGACATATGGGAGGCGGAAGGTCTTTGGTGGCTCAACGTCTATAATTCACTAATAACTCTATTTTTGAGTCCAAGGTTGTCTTCTTTTGTTCTCGCCTCTCTTTTTTTTTTCCTATATATATATATTTAAAAAATAAATAAATAAATAAATAAATAAATAAATAAATAATATATATATATATATATATATTATATATATATATATATATATATTATATATATATATATATATATATATACATAATATATAATAACTCTCTTATTTTTATTTCAGAACTTTAATTTTTATTTTATTTTTATTATTTCTCAATTAATTTTTTTATTTATTTTTTAATATATAACTATATTAAATTTATATAATATAGTATATATTGTAATGTATGACTTTATATAACAAGGTATTAGGTCATTGTAATACAATGTTTCAAAAGCTTACGGGTTTATTTTCAAACGGTATGTTTTTTGGCGTTTCACAATTTAACACGACCTTTTCGATAGTCAACGGAAGAATGACAACAACGGATTGGATGGACAACGCTGTCGTGGAAGGAGACTAAGCGTACAGTGGTGTCGCATCGCTATGGAATGCTATCGGTTTGTGGCGCAACATTAAAGGGTGCAGGAAATCTGGGGGTATATTGGGCATATTGGCCGTTTCATAGTCGAATATTATTTTGAAATCTTCAGGTTGCTGCTCGCTGTTATAATCATCTTTGATGTTGGTATCTTGGCCGTTCATTTCAATTTCCATTGAATCTTGATTTGAAACCATTTGATGGAGGATCGTTTTCCCTGTTAATGTTTGCGTGGATAGTTCGTTGGTTATCCAAACAAGGGAGCACGGACCTGCACAACGTTCATTGTGTAGCGTATGTGCAGCGTATTCAAATATCCCGCCAGCATTGATCACAGGCCCGTCATCACCGATAGGCTTCAATACATACTCCTTTCTGATTTTAGAAGAATTTGGATCTTCTGAACTGATCTTCGCCATGCATTCCCCTATAATGAGGCTGCTAACATTCACACTGTATATCCATCGCTCTCTCGTTGGTGCATTTAACCAGCAGCGGCGACAAAGAGAAATGAGAACATCCTGTGAATTAGAAATATATGAATGCCCCAAAAAGTTGTGGTACCTCACATCTGGGCTCTCTATATACATTGGGTGGTCTTCCAACGTCACCAAAATGTCACCATCTAGATTACAGACTTAAATTCTTCTTAAAACTGTGCCCTTTTATGCAAATAGTAAGGTTCATACTGTGCACAAATATTTGTATGTGTGATGTTTATTGAATCAGGGTTTTCATGGCAGATCTTTACCACTTCTATTTGCGATGAATGTTGTTGCAGTAGTAGTGTGTTGCTGCCACACAACACGATGAATTCTATGATCTTTTGACTACGTCAAGGGACAAATACTACTTTTTGCAATATTCTGTTAAGTTGGGAATAAATTCTCAATTCGATTCCCTGTCTTCCATTTCTTTCAGTTGAAGGCATTTCTTCATACATCACCATCTCCATATTTCTTGGAGATACACATTTCAAAGATGAATGAATACGGGTGCCACTTGAGCCAACAAGTGTGGGAGGACCCACTACATCTAGTATTGTAAACAACACCATGTATTCTTTTAATTCAAAAAACTTGTACTGATGATCCACCAGATCGTAAATCATGACCCTACAAATTGGTACATCAAAACCCGATTTTAATATGTAGCAGTTTCCTGGGAAAAAGCGCTTCACCATTGGATTTCCTCCTGCTTGTATAGGTGCAATTTCCAGGCTTATTATATCCACTTTGTTCCATCCATGTATTGGGTTCGGATACCCAGCATACGCTATTAAAAAAGGATTGTCATGGTACTTATAACACACGGATTTGACATACCCCGGCACATGGAAGGTTATGGGGTTACTATTTTCCAGCAGACAGGTGAAATTTCATTTGGTATAACTTATTTGCTTAACTTGTGGTTGGTTTTAGATTTTCTGCGTCTCGGTTTCTCATATCTGTAACTTGTATGGCAGATTTTAGAGTCTCTGCTGGTGTGTACTTCATTTCTGCAGCTTTTCTGATTGTTGGTCATAGAGTTTCGCCTACTGGGTACTTCGTCATTATGGCTTTTTTGACTGCTGGTCTCAGAATCTCTGCTTATAGCCACTGCTTCTCTAGAAATGCCACTAGATACAGAAGGCAGTTTTTCATATTCTTGTTTGTCAAGATAGTCCTCATCCACATCATCTTCATCTAAATCATTAACTTGATCTAGATCATTTTCCTTATTATCAATTTCCTTTGGACATTCTTTAACTTCTGCAAATGATTTTTCTAAACGTTGTAATGCTTCTTGAATACTAAACTGTTCGACGTAATCAAGATGTGAACGTAATGACACATTGTGCAGCAAACTACGTATAAAGGCTTGCATGATTATATCGTGTGCCATGGCTCTGATACCACTGTAGCATAAAAACTATGGCTGAAGCAAGAAAAACTGATAGCTTGAAAACTTGAATGTAAAAATACACACGGGTATTTCATAATAATAATTTATTAATATATAAAATTGTATAAGATGATATAAGATGATTTGAATGTTATAATGAGGCCCTGCTTTTATACCTCGGCAGGTGACCTTTTGTGAATGGGCATGTCTTTTCACCTAACTTAATGACTATTTTAACCTAATTAATATTTAATTATTTAATATTTATATTTGTTTTATTTATTTAATTGTTATTGATTATTCATAACATTCCTTGCTCTATAAGGCGAAATGTGATTGTGATTGTCACAATATCGCATTTCGCAAATCGTTAATGGATGTCGTAGTGGCATAGCTTAATTACTTGCAATTTTTTGCGAAGTGTGATTTGTGAAATAACAAGGTGCTTTTGATCGGGATATCACAGCAGGAGGTTTGATTGCACATCGCAATTTTTTAAAGGTGTTTTATGATTATCACGTGGAAAAGCATGATTTGCAATTTGCGATGAGGATCACATTCTTGGGTTGTTTTGCAAGACTTTTTCGAGGCAATTTCTTAGAGTTAGGTTTTATTATCCTAAGACTAAAAATTTAAAAAGGGTCCCCATTTATATCTCTAACCTTAGCTATTGTTATTCATAAATGGGGGGGGGGGGGGGTGTGTTGTTTCATAGTACAACAAGATGCATGGTATATGCATGTGATTTTCTGGTTATTTGTTATCATTGGCATGAATATTTTCATGGATCGACGGTGGCTTTAGCCTTGCCTTATCATTTCCAGGATAGCCATGGTGTTGTGGGTTTTTCCACTTGCTTTTTTTTTCTAATTGTTTCTCAAGTTCCCTATGGTTGTGAGTTGGAACAAATGCTCTGGAAGCCCTAGAAAAACTTGGGTTTAGTTACGAATCCTGGAGCGTAGGTTGGGACAAATGCTCTAGATCCCTTGGTGGGTTGAGTTACTAATCCCTGGAGCCAAGTTGGACGATGCTGTGGAGCCTTGGAAGGTTATGGGTTGAGTTACTAGTTCCTGGAGCCATGAACAACTTCGGTGGATACCGATTTGGTTGGTGTTAGTGATGTCTGACCATAGAGGTGGAATCATTGTGGTTAAGGGTTGAGATGGTTGGCCTCGAGAAGCCCTGGGGTCATTTGGTCTTGGTTTATTCCATGAGATCTCACATTCATTCTTGGAATATGGCGCGGGGGTGATTGGAGGAAAGAGAGATTTGGTTCAGCCAAATTTATGGTCAGGTGGTATGTGGATGTCCCTAACTTGGTTGATATTTTCATTTGTTAATATGAGACATTTTCTTATTGTGGTATATGAGCATTTGAAATGATTATGTTGGAGATAGTATGGTTGAGTTTCCATGATTCTTATGCTAGTTACATGTTGGTTATATGATGTGTAATATATGTGGCTCTTGTCATGAATTGTTTAGTTATTGATTGGTTGATGTATGTATGGACTAATAAGTGTTGTTGCAGCTATGTGGAGAGGGCATAGAGCCTTCTTGAATATTCTCTGATGAGCTTATTAAATGAATGAACATATATTTATTTATAACCTATAGATACTATGTACACAACGTGTTTGTGTAAATGAGTAATTTGGACCTCCAACTTCCTGGGGTCATAATTTTGGCATACAATCTTTGTTTGACTATCATAATACCTCGTTTCGAATACCTCCATGAGGAGGTTGAAAAGTAAATATGCAAAATAAATTTTGGCACCTTTTACTATCTCTCTGATTTCCCTGAAAATGTTGTTTAGGCCCTCAAAACGACCTTAGAAGTTTAGAACCTTAAAAACTACCAAAAATAGAAAGTTGTGTTAAATTTAAGGGAAAAAAACATTGTTGATTCAAGTTAGGTTGATAACAGTGTGATCATGTGTCACTGGGTGTTTTCAGTTAGTTATGGACATATGGACACCATTTTCCATAAGTGCATCTTGGAAATCGAGTTGTGCATAGTAACTCTCATCTCATATTTACCTTAGTGAGGATGTTAATGTGGGTTAATATGGGGTGAGGCGGTTACAGGGTGGTATCAGAGCTTCCAAGTTCAAACCCCTGGACTGAATGGGCTAGGTGTGATTGTTATGTATGCATGTCTGATTGTATGTGTGTTTATTATGCATGCATGCTGGTTATTTCTTGTGATGGTCATTGTCACAGTTGGTGTTGTCATGTTGAGGTGGATGTTGTTGGTATGTGATAATGACCATCACAAGAAATAACCAGCATGCATGCATAATAAACACACATACAATCAGACATGCATCTACTGTGCTAATCTGCACTGATTTGTGCAAACGAGATCGCCTCCCCTGAACTTCACTAAGTTATGTTGATTATGTTTATATTTGGTTATCTGACATGGTATGTTTGCAGGAAGAAGAAGATCAGAGAAGGAAAGCATAATTGTGGACTACATTTACATGACTCTCCTAATAGATCAAATGAGAAGCAAAGAAATGAGTATTATCATGACATAGCATATACCTTGAGAGGTTTAAAGGCAGAGATCAAAAGTTGTAACGCAGATAATGACATGATCATTCAGTCAAAGGAAAAGCAAGAAAAGGTCAATGTAGTGATCCTTCAGAGTTTATCATATTTGTAGAGACGGGGAAAACCATAGATCAGTTATGGATAGGAGGAAAGGACAAATGGGGCTTATGGTAGCAGGTCTCATGGAGGACATGGGTCAGATAAGGATGACATGGTCAGAGGTGGTAGATGGATGGATAAACCTGGCATAAGAGGTAGTGGTTATGGGTTATATTCTAGTTCTGGATAAGAGAGACAACATGGTCATTATCGCTATCATCATTACAAGAAGAGTGATAAGCAATACTTGTCGGATTAGTTCAAGAAAGCCAAACCTCCTACCTTTGATGGAGAGTTGGAGAAGTCAGAAGATGCAGAAGCAAGGTTGCATGGGATGAAGAATTTCTTCGAGTTGCATGACTATACATAGAACATGAAGGTCAAGATAGTTATTTTCAGTCTCAAATGGAAAGAAAACATCTGGTGGGAATATGTGAAGCTCGTTAGAGGTATCAAAGACAAAGGAGTTATGTTGGCATGAGTTCAAAAGACTCTTGAGAAAGAAGTACTTGTGAGAGATATACTACGATGGTAAGGCTAAGGAGTTCTACGAGTTGAAGATGGGTTTTATGACAGATGAAGAATATATGACTAAGTTTTTGGAGTTTTTGAGGTATGTACCATATCTTAAGGATGAGAAGACAAAGGTTCAAAGGTTCTGTTGACGGTGTTGGACCTGCCAACATGTGAGGGGATCTCCCCAATAAGAAGTCCCAACTAGATGGCAGACCGTTTGGAGTAGGAGTCTTAGCTGTCGCTAGTAAAGCTCTGCCTTGACTGTGACAACGCATAGAGGTAAGCAAGATATCTTGTTGGAAGCAAGTGTGTGACCTTGTAGCGAGTCAAGAGAGATGCATGGGGAGGTTCTAACACACAGAAAGGGGAAAAGAAGTGTATCCCTTGTAAGGCTATAATAGTACACAACTTGAAAGAACACACGAGCTGAATGACATCACATACTAAAAAGACGAATAATCGACAATACAAAGTGATGAGTTAAACTGACAACACGCTTCAATAAGATTCATACAATAACATACAGAATAGTCCATACATCAATGCATAAGTAAAACTACATACATTGCTAAAGTAACCAAAATAGTCGAACTACAATAATAACATATGCATGAAATGTGTTGGCTCTGTTATATTATATAAAGTGAAAGTTCCATCCATACATACAACCATGACAACCACTAGCCCCAATAGTGGAACGTTACAGTCAACACTGCTTGCTCCTCTAAAGATATGTGCTTGCTCTGCACTGTGGAGAAGCCAAGGCTCATCACAATACTCTCCAAGCCCTCTCTAAGAAATGCCTAGCAAAATCTTGGCTCCCAAAAGCCTCTTTTATGAGTTATGAGGTTCTATTTATAACAAAGGGTGGGGTGACCCTTGACATTCCCATTTGTGGCTCTTGGACTACCCTCACGACTCTTTACATTACATATGACTATTTGTATTCCACTAAAGACACTTAGAATTTCACTTTACATCATGTTTACAAAAATGATACATTTTCCACATATACCCATGTGGGACAAAATTGGCTTGAGTACCCCAGACAAGATAAGACTAAGACTCAGATGATTGTGGAAAGATCAACTCATCAATCTCCTCTCCATGATCCTCGGTGATGAACTGATGCCATGCTTGATAGTGTGCAATGGTGTTCGCGTACTCTTTGATGATGTCCTTTTAGAAACAAACTCTTGCCTCCATTGCTTCTGGGTATACTGATTTGGAACTTGAGTCCAACTCATCCTATAACATGCATAACTTAATCTTGAGAAAGCCTAGATAGATGATGTACATCTGCAAGTTATCTATGTTGACTTGCAAATCTACATTGGTGGCCATGAGCATCAACTCATCAAAGTATGCATCGATCTCTAGTTTGACTTGGTTCTTCTCTTTGGCCTCAATGAGTGTACAAATTGATGAGTTGCCATACTTTCTCACCATGACATCCAAACTCCTGTACAACCGTGCCTACGAAGCCTCAATACTAGTGATGAGCGACGAGAGTTCATCATAATTCCAGATCTAACTCCAGTGTCCAACTCCACCTGTGGCTTCATCATCTTGTGCAAGTGAAGTGAGGCCCCTCATACCTCATTGTCCATGTTTGTACATGATCAATTGAATCATGTATGTCTGCGAATGTTCGTGCTCTCTTGGTGCAGTGTTGATGATGACCATGTAAGTGGATAACTACCTTGTGCACGGTGATGAACTTGTCATATAGTCTCCGCGTGACTATCTCAAGAGTTGATACTTCACCAAGTATGGCCATCTTCATCTGTGCTATGGCGGATCCTCTTGATTGTTCCTCTCTCTGCCTAACTACTTGCAACTCCTTAGCCATGCGTTCGTTTTCTGCTATCAATAACTTAACACTCAAGCTCGTGGCTTTGGCATAAGCCTTTGTAGCATCATCCAAGGCGGCTGGATGTATCCGTACATATGACACAATCACTCGTTCTTCCAAGTGCGTAGGTTATGCGTGCTCATTCGGGGTATGCACTCTACGTTCTTGTACAACTCTGTGATGTGACTCATCAAAGGCTATGTTGTACACCTTTGTTTCCGGATGGTCCTCAAGGCGAATGGTATCCCCTTGTTCACCTGGGACTTTATCTACTGTTGGAGCTAGTGAAGCCTGAGGAGTGACCTTAGTTGCTTTTGGCATGAGGTCAGTATCCTGATCTTGTTCCGGTTGCTCCATCTCCATGTCCATCTACTCTAATATATGTTCATCCTGTAGAGCAAGTTCATGTTCTTACCCTGTTCCTCATCTGCTACTGGTTTAGAGTCTTCAACCTATATTGGTGCAGTTTGCATTGTCTGTGCACCTTTCACTTCCTCCTGTTCCTGTTCTTGTTCCTATTCATGCTCATGTTGCGCTTCCCTCTCTCTTCTGCGCAGCTCTTGTTCTTCCTTAAGCTTCTGCTAGACTTCCTGCAACATCCTCTCTGCATATTCCAGGCATTGCTTTTCTTTCTTTCTTTGCGCTATCTTTTGGTCGCCTCTTCGCGTCTATCTCCAAAGCTACCTTTTCCACAAGTAGGTCTTCCTTAAACTTGTAGCTTTTCTCCATCTCTATGTTTTCGACAATCTTCCTCTTACCTAGGTATCGCACAGGTTTGTTGCTTGTTGCTACTCCCTGTGGTGTTGTTGCCTTAAGTGTTTCTAGCCACTCCACTATAATGCTGATTGGTTCATTGAGCCTAGAGGAGTTACAACAATATCTCCATGGGTTTTCCTTTGGTCAATGACACACCCTGTGGATCCAAGGATATTACGCTCTGGACAATGGTCCCTGCATAAACCATGTGGGTCGTATGGGTTGAAACTCCTGGTCCCAAACTTTAACTTCTTGAAGTCTACCACCTCGACATTCACTTCTATCAAACTCCAGATTGCGTACAACCCAATTCGCACAGGAAGTGTGGGCCATGGTGCCTTCTTCCTTTGAAATCCAACTAACAACCCTGTCGGGATGTATGACCAACTTGTTCGTGGAAAACCTCGACAACACATGCAAATATTTCTACGAGTTGTACATCCCGATGAAGGTTCCCTCGAGTGAGGCGTACCAATTTGGAATGTTCATCAACACCTTCATTGTTGCCTGGGACATGGAAGGTAGATCTTGTTCAAAGATCATCGTGTACAGAGGGGTGATGAAATGGTCACATATTCTAGCCATGACTCCTTGGTAGCTGCATTCTGAGAGCAACTTGCAATATACGTTCACAACACTCTCTGAAGGTGTCCATGCCCAACGCATGCTAGGAAACTATTGATAGGCATATATTGCATTGAGTAGGTAGGAAAACATGAAGAATTTTTCTTGTTGATCCTTGGGCAGTCTTCAACCATTGGATAGATGCACTTTCAACTGGACAGCCAACATGTCATAACAGTTAAATGGTTTTCCTTCGCCTACCAGATGATCGAACATAGAAACCCAACTCTACGGGAAGGTCTCTGCACTCCCTTGGCCTTACAAGAAGCATGTGAAGATGACCAATAATTGGTATGCATTCCTTAGTCTCTTCGTCCTATATAGCTGGTTGGTTGTCGTCCTAAACTTATCTGGCTTACCCAATGCTTGAAGATGTCCCTTGTGTTCGTGCTACCGTTGGGATTGTAGAACGATGCATCCATCCCGCTCACTAGGTATGGAAAATGATATATCTCCTAATAATCCTCCATCCTAAAGTAAGCAAGTCTTGCTCCACTGGGACTGCTCAGGATCAGTGTGTGAGACAATCTAGTGGATCAAATATGTGCAAGGGAACATGGGAAACCCGCATGAAACCTTGTATGGTCCTGACTTACAGATGTTCACATAGACTTGTCGATCCTCCAAATTCCACTCAAATTTTCTTGAGAAAATGTTGTTGATGTCTTTCCATGTGGTCTTGATGTCTTTTTCGATGAAGAAGCGTGTCTCTATGTACACGGGCAAGCTCATAGACCCCTGTTCAATCACGTCCCCTGTACTGCTTTCAACTGTGTCTTTTGATGCAACTCGCTTGGAGGCTATGATACCTGTACTGTTGAGAATCCGCTAAAAAACCTGTAGTACCTGGGGATAGAGAAGACACTCATGGCGAGACAATGTTAGCAAAAAACACCAAACAACTTCGAGAAACATTCGGGCAACAAACTAGTGACTGCTGGGCAAGATTGCGTAGCACTGACTTCGGGAAGCTGGGAGACTATCAGTTGGAGCTGGACGTTACATAGTCCCAGCTGCTAGTGAAGCTGACTATTGTTTGGATTTGTAGAATGCATAGTCCAGGGAGGCTGACTGCTAACTGAAACTGTGCAATGTGCATAATAGTCAGGTCGCGTTGCTGGCTGGAACTGCTCATTGCTCAGTTCCAGTGGGAAGGACTGGGCACTTCCTCCTAGGATTGGGTAGAGCATAGCCTAGGGACAGTGTGGGCAACCTCTGCATAGTTCTTGGTGGCAAGGCAGAGCCTTGACTGCTAGGAATACGTAGAACTTGCTGGGAGACACATGATCGGTGCCGAGACAACCTGGATCTGCCTAATGGCAACCAAGAAACATGAAGGAATGAATGTGTGTGTGAAGTGGGTGCAGATATTATTGAAAAAAGCTCGCATGTGATTCAAGCAAGTGCAGAAATAAGTCAAATGACAAAACCAAGAAGCTCATGAAGCGAGTCGCCAAAATGACGATTGTGAGTGTAGAAACAGTGTTATGCATGCAAAACTAAGGAAAGGTAATGCAAAACTTGAAACAACACTTCTAAAAGCTAAAATACATTGAAACACCATCAATCATTCAATAAAACCAAGGAAACACCATTCATACAAGCCGAAAACTAAAAATCGATAGAAAAAGTGGCAAAAGGCATGAAAAGCAAAACTTACCCGGAAAAGTTGTGCCGAGTATGCCAAAGGTTCCTAGATGCCTCAGGCATGCTAGAGCTCCAAGATTGAATGTGAAGAATGAGATCTGAGGCGTCGTTTAAATAGATTTGACAAAATTAGCTTTTATGATGCACATGCCACAAATATAGGAAAGAGCAACACTTGGTGTGAAGTTTCTAAAAATTATTTTGCATGTAACTCCTGTTGCTAAAAATAGATCCCTATAATCTAGGGATGCTTTTTCACTTTTTACATTTTTCTTTTTTGGGAAAACCTGCCCGGGATGTAAGGAAGGATTGCGCAATTCTGGAGGGAATTAGATAGCCTACTGACACATGTGGCGAACAGTAGCTGAGGGAAAACTTTTACGTTGTTTATGGGTTGAGAGGCCTTGGATGATTGGCCAACTTTGTGCAATTTTCCAGAGCAGTGATGCTGGGTTGCTCTTTGCATTTCTGGAGAGCAGTGCAACCAGCCAGTTCTGCACAATTCCAGAGAACAATGTAGCTGGCCTGGGTTTCTCTGCGCATTTCTGGAGAGCAGTGCAGTTGGGCCAATTCTGAGCAGTTCTGGATGGAAGTGCAACTGACAAAAACTACACATTTTTGGAGAGCAGTGTTGGCTGACCTACTCTGCGCAATTTCAAAAGCAAGGCTGGTTGTTTTGCTCTGCACAATTTCTGAGTGTAGGGTAGTTGCTGGGCTACTCTGCTCAATTCCTGAGGGGAAGACAAGCAACCGTCTAGTTTTGCATAATTTTTCTCGACAACTGTTCGAACGGATGTGAACCAAGTGTTGGGTGTTCTTGTGGTTGATCGACGAGACAATTGAGTTGAACACAAGTTGTTAAATGACATATGAAATCAAATAAACACAAGTACTTAATGAGTGTAGGATAACTGCGATGATTTCGATGAGGGACGCTCCAAAACGAAGCGAAGGCAAAAATTTGGGGGGGTGGTTGTAGCCGCTACAATATCGACAACACACTGGTATAACTCCAGCTCTCTATATGGACCTTGTTTGTCAAAATGGAGGGTAATTCCTTTGGAAGTATTGTTCGATTCTTCGATCGTCATGACTTCAACACTAAGCTTGAGTTAAAGATATCCCTTACCATTTTCTTGATCGGTGAGCACACATTCCAAGCCAAGTCAAGTCAGTTGTTTCAATTGGGGATGAGGGGTATATTGGTACACAAGTAATAAATATGCCAGAGTCTCAAATTCATCTCTAGTGTTGCTCCATTGCTAGCAGGCTTGGATAGCACCCCAACGGAGTCACGCATGGACACAAGCATCGCTCCGCTGCCAATGAGCTTGGTCAGTACCCCAGCGGAGTTACTTGCAACACCTCTCTGCATAGGAAGCCTTTCCCTTCTTTCACCTTATTTATTTTCATTTTTCAAAGACCTGTGCATAGGCACTTATTTATTTTAGAGGCGGAAGAGGGATCTCGACTTATTGAGAGTAGAAGAGGTTGTCCCTTCAAAGAAGTATGTTATGTATACCTCTGACACTACTTGTTAAGGTTTTCCCCCTCACCTTACTCTACTTGACTGAGATGACAAGGGTTAACCCAAAAGGACCAATTAGAGTGGGTGGTACTAGTTAAAGTGCAAGCATTGTGTTTTCACCAAGACTCACTCTGAATAGAACATATTTTCCATCAGGGTATCATTGACTAAAGACAACAAGATCTTTCATAAAGAGAGAGGACAACAGATAACCAAGTGTTGATAGTTGTACAAGTCTTGTATTTTACCTTGCTTGCCTCAGGAACCACACATGGTTTCATGCAAAACTAAGCCTATGGGTAAAAAACAAGCAAACAAACATAAAACAAATGAAAGTAGAGTAAGAGAATAAGCAACGTAAAAAAAGCAAGCATGCAAAGAAAGCAAAACAAGAAAGCAAACACTACTCCTACTAAAATAAGCAGTGCATGGGCCATTTCACGTAAAGTGATATTTCCAATGTAGCCATCGGTGCATTGGTTGACCCATGTTGGTGAAGGTGTGGCTTACGAGAAAGATAAATCTGTAAACCATCAAACAAAAAATATATAATAGTGAAGAAAAACATGCTCCGAGTTTAAAAATATCCACAGAAAAGAAAATAATAAAAGCACAAGTCAAGAATTTTGTCGACGTATCATGGTCATGCATCACAAT
Source organism: Pinus taeda (assembly GCA_000404065.3). Lineage (NCBI taxonomy): Eukaryota > Viridiplantae > Streptophyta > Pinopsida > Pinales > Pinaceae > Pinus > Pinus taeda. The sequence continues at coordinate 184,915 of APFE031493122.1, read as the reverse complement.
GTTTGCAGACAACAAACATGCACACTCTTTTGATCGTGAAAAACAAGCAAACATGAGAAAGAAAGACAACTTACGCTTGGGAGGAGTGCTCATTGTGTAGGATTCCTCCAATGCATGAGCGATGGGGTCATGTGATTCAGGTGGAGGATTTGAATTCTGTTAACTAGATTGATCTTCAATGTAAAGAGGTGACTGATGAGGAGCCTTGGGTATTTCAACATATTTATGATCTGGAGTGAAATAGACCTTAAGAAAGTGAGGACCTAACATAACCATCATCTTAGGTTAAAGTGCCTTGACAGCGTGTGGGGTTTCCACTTCATCAACAGGTAGATCATCGAAGATAGGTGGCTTAGAAAGATCAACAATGAATGAATCATCATTGTAATCAAATGAAGGAGAAAAGGGATCACAACAACCATGATCAAAAAATTCGATATGTTCTTCAGTATCCTCATGGTCTGATGAATCATATAAAGGGGTTGATGAGAAGCAAAAATGTTCATCGTCTACATTTTCAGAAAAGACAGATGAAATACTGAATGGATTTGCAAACACAGATGTGTCCTCTCTGCTATGCAATGGCGGACTCACATCTGGTGTATTCTGTGAATGATCGGAAGTAGATGCACCTAGGAATGTGTTTTCACGCAGAAAATCAACAATGTCAGAATCACCAAAGATGTCAGGGAAAAGAGGATGAGGTGTAGACAGAAGAAGGTCATCCTTCACCACGTGTTTTTCTTCAGATTCCCACACATACTCATCATAAAGGATACTGCATGTTGGCTGATCAACACGAACTTTGTCGACAACTTGATCCTTGTGAACAACAAGTACGGAGTTCGAAACGGGATTATACAACATAGTACAATCCGGAGGATCAAAAGAACGTGGGGACGGAGGCCGAGGAAACAAGTCCACATGACAACCAACAATCTTGCTAGCCAAATTTGCACAGAGATCAAGGGCAATTGGGGTGGGAGGATGTGACAGTTCAACATATATATGTGCACCTTCTCCTAGTTCACACTGCGGGGCGAGTGCTATTTGATGAGATGAGGAAGGACAATCACTTGTGACAACAACCGTGTCCGCCTTGGATTTAGCATCTCTAACACTGAGGTATGTTGGGGTTGGTTTGAATGATTCTAAGATATGCATATTCTCAGATATGTGAAGAAGATATTGAAATCTTTCATTGGGAAATTTCCAATCAATTTCATCCTTTGGGAATTGAAATGAGAGATTATGAAAGTGATACCAGAATTGCGCCAGGATTCATCAAGAGTTTTCAGTAACCTGAGATTTTTTTAATTAATTGCTTGACAATCAAAATTATGGAAAACATGAGATAACTCTAAAACAAAGTGACGAAATGGGGGAATAGATTTTTTGAGTAGTGTGACAATCCATTGCAATGGGTGCCCACGAAGCGTGAATGTGAACAACGTGCATCACATATTCCTCATAGTATTAAAGGTTTTGACATAGATTGGAAAAGACAAGACTATGCCTCTCCCAAGTTGTCCTATCTTCACCTTCATATGTGTTATGCGACAAGGGATTCCAAACCTCCTCTGGGATTTCAAAGTCATCTCCATAAGACAAACATCTCGGAGGACGAAGTGTAACATAAGACATGATAGATGTGTGAAGATTCAAAACATATTTCGAGGACTCAGCTTATCATCTGGGCCTCCTTCTAAATGTTGACAATGTTGGACCCGCCAACATGTCAAGGGATCTCCTCGGTAAGAAGTCCCAACTAGACCTCAGACCGTTTGGAGTAGGAGTCCCAACAGTGGGTAGTAAAGCTATGCCTTGATTGCGATAATGCGCAGAGGTAAGAAAGATATCCTTGTCGGAAGAAAGTGTGTGACCTTGTAGCGAGTCAAGAGAGATGCATGGGGAGGTTCTAACACAAGGGAGGGGAAAATAAGTATATCACTTGGAAGCCTCTAATAGTATGCAACTTGAAATGAAAACATGAGCTAAATGAAATAAAAAACTAGAAATTAGAATAGTCTATAATCCAAATTGATGAGTTAAACCAACAACACACTTCAATAAGATTCATACAATCACATACATAATAGTCCATACGTTAATGCGTAATTAAAACTACATACATTTCTAAAGTAACTAGAATAGTCGAACTACAATTACAACATATGCATGAAACGTGCTGGCTTTGTTATATTATATCAAGTGAAAGTTCCATCCATACATACAACCATGACAGCCACTAGCCCCAATAATTGAACGTTACAATCAATACCGCATGCTCCTCCAAAGAGATTTGTTCACTCTGCACTGTGGAGAAGCCAAGGCTCGTCACAATACTCTCAAAGCCCTCTCTAAGCAATGCCTAGCAAAAGCTTGGCTCCCAAAAGCCTCTTCTATGATTTATGAGGTTCTATTTATAACAAAGGGTGGGGTGACCCTTGAAATTCCCCTTTGTCACTCTTGGACTACCCTCATGACTCTTTACATTACATATGACTGTTTTTATTCCACTGATGACACTTGGAATTTCACTTTACATCATGTTTACAAAAATGATACATTTTCCACATATACCCCTGTGGGACAAAATTGGCTTGAGTCAGCTAGACAAGACAACACTAAGACTCAGATGACCCTGGATAGACAAACTAATCAACCTCCTCTCCGTGATCCTCGGTGACGAATTGATGCCACGCTTGATAGTGCACAATGGTGTCCACGTACTCTTTGATGATGTCCTTTTGGAAATGAACTCTTGCCTATGTGTGAGTGCGACAAATGTTTTCATAGCGAACACAATAGTACACACGAAGTGAAGACTTTGAGCATAACCAGAACATGGTTGCAAGCATGACTTTGACATCAACATGGAAGACTTGGTGAAATGAACAAGAAAGGGGAATGCAAAGACTCACGTGAGTTCACAGAGTGAACCCGAGTGTGTGCAGTCATCAAGTGAAACTCTCAAGGGAGGCTACGAAATTGGGTGCAGGCCAAAATTTTGGAGGGTGGTTGTAGCCACTACAACACTTGGCGACTCACTGATAGAATTCCACCTTCTTTGTTTTGGTTCATTGACATCATAGGGCCTTGGTCTTTCGGGGAGTATTGAATCGATGTGTGGGTTAATTTGGCTTCCCCACTTACCCCATGGACATACATGGTTCACCTTTTGCCAACTCAGTCAAACACAATCAAAAGTTCAACTTGATCACAATGTTTCAAATTTGGGAAGGATAGTTTAGCTCGCGAGTTGAAGATTTTGAGAGTATAAGTTTTCATCTTTGGTGTTGCTCCGCTACCAGCAGGCTTGGACAATACCTCGATAGACTCACGTAGGAACACATGCATTCCTCCACTACCAGTGAGCCTGGTCAGTATGCCGGCGGAGTTGCATGCTTCACCTCTTTACGCAGGAAGCCTTTCTCTTCTTTCACCTTTGTATTTTTTCAAGAGGACTGTGCATATGCACTTATTTATTTTTGGGGTGGAAGAGGGATCCCGACTTATTGAGAGCATAAGAGGTTGTTACTTCAGAGAAGCATGTAAGACCTCTGACATAGGCTTTCTCGTTTTGATTTCCCCTTATCCATTTCTACTAGTTGGATGAGCTTGAACACACAGAGCAGAAGGCTGAGTACAGGCATGGGGCTTCCCAGTGTGAACACAGGTTCATGGTTGGACCAAAACTTCCCTTACAAATAGCTCATATTTTCATCAAGACTTCATCAGCCGAAGGTTGCAACTAAGGATAGAGAAGACGAACACAATATTGGCAAAGTGCTTGCAGTGTCACAAGTCTCTTCAAATTTCAGCCACATACTCTATTCAAAAGCCAAAACGTAGTAGTTGGCAACACTTATTTCAAGAAACAAAAATAGTTATATCAAGCAAACAAAACAAACGTAAACAAAAATAGTATGCAGAATAAACAAATTAAAAACAAAGATAGTAAGCAAAGCAAAGAAGATGAAGACAACAAGCAGTAAGCATACTATGTACATGGCACGAGGCGTGGCCTGACCTGCTGGAAATAATGCTTGAGATCTTGGCTGTTGATAAGAAGGTTGTCAATCCTCCCATCGATTGATTGCAAATGATACATGTGTGGGCCAAGCTTCTCGTGGACTGTGTACGGACCAATCCATAGGGACTGGAACTTCGTATGTTTTCCCTTGTCGTCATGGGGCTTATCCCATTTCAGAACTAAGTCACCAACATCGAAGTTAGCTTTCCCTGCAGAATTCATATCGAACCATCTCTTGATATGGTTTTGGTGGAGTGTGAATTTTTCTTTTTCTTTCATCCTTTCCTCCTGAAGCTTATGGAGAGCATCCATCCTACGCTGAACTAGCTAGCAAGGCTTGCCTTGGCATTCTCAGGAAAGATGAAGTGCATGCAAGTAGATATTTGGTGGAAGGATGATTTTTTTTCCATAGACCAGGAAGTACGGTGTGGTATTCATAGAAGGCTTGGGTGTTACATGGTTAGCCCATAATGCATTCGTAAGGGTGGTATGCCAGTTGTGCTGCTTAGAGAAAACAATCTTCTTAATTATATGGATGAGGTTTTTATTGATGGACTCTATTAGACCGTTTCCTTGCGGGTAATAGTTAGATGAATTCTTTAGCACAATACCATTTTGTAATGCAAAGTCATAGAGTTTCAAAGATGAAAAGTAAGTTGCATTATAAAAAACAAGTGATACCGGAACACCGAAGCATGAGATGATGTTCTGCTGGAGGAATCTGATGACCTCTTGGTCGTTCACTTGTTTGAGTGGAACTGCTTCTATTCACCGCGTGAAGTAATCAGTTGCTGTTAGAATGTAGTGGTGTTGCTTTGAAAAATGTGGGAAGATTTCCCCAATGATGTCTAGGCCCCACTGTTGGAATGGTTCGGTCATTGCAACGAGGTGCAGTGGGGCTGTTGATCTTCGTGTTCTGCCGGCGCATCGCTGACAGACCGGGCACTTGCAGCATAAGCATGTGCATCCTTGAATAATGTGGGCTAGTAGAAACCGGCTCACATAACTTTGTGCATAGTCGTGTTTCTCGCAAAGTGACCCATGACAGGTCCATCATGCAGATCTTGAAGTACCTTCTCCGATTCATGTGCCTCTAGGCACTTGAGCAAAACTCCATTATTGTGCTTCCTGTAAAGCACTATGTGCACCAACTGATATGCTAAGGCTTTAGGGCGCAATGCCCTCTTCTGTCTGATGGAAATGTGAGAGGGTATGGTGCCATGCTCAAGGTACTGGCACACATCTACTTACCAAGAGGTTCCGTCTTCAGTGGGTGTGGCTCGCCTTATATCATACATCTCAATTTCCTGCTCCCAACCGACGAGCTCTTCTTCACTCTCCAGTGCATGTACGCCTTTAGCTACAAGTCTGGAGATCCCATGTCCTTTGATCGTTTGAACTGGATTGATTTCAAGATTATCTCTTGCAAGCCTGTCATCTAGTTCGCACGCCGTTCACCCATTTCTTGTTGTACAAGCAATGTGCGAACTGTTGGGTGAGGGACGAAGACTATGCAGTGGTTCTTCAACAAGTAGCGCCTAAATTGTTTCATTGCCTTGTAAACTGCATAATATTTCTTGTCAATGACGGGGTAGTTGAGTTTTGGTCCTTGAATGCTTGCGCTCACGAAGGAGATTGGGTGTTCATCATTCATCTCATCCTTCTGAGTGAGTATTGTAGCTAGTGAATTATCAGAGGTGAAGGTGTATAATAGGAAATCCTTCTTGAAGTCTAGGTTGTAGAGTGTAGGCGCTTCTGCAATGGCTTGCTTGATTTGGGCGAATGCGTGATTTTCCCTCTTGCCCCAGTTGTAGACTACATATTTCTTGATCATGTCCTGCATGGGATTTACTATCTGCGCATAATCTGAGATGAACTTTCGGAGGAAGTTTATTTTTCCCAAGAAGGATTGCATGGCTTTCTTTTTGACTGGGTAAGGGATTTGTGTAATAGCCTAAAGCCAGTCCAGATCCACCTTTATCCCGCTTGTGGAGACAATGTGTCCGAGAAGGTTGCCCTCATACACTACGAAAACGCTCTTTTTGGGATTCAGGGAAATCCCGTATCTCCAACATCGCTCAAAAATTTTCTTCAGATGGCGTATGTGGTCTTCTCGTCTTTTTGAGAACACAGTCACATCATCGAGGTATACCATTATGCTCTGTCTGATGAGTCCGCAAAAAGTGATGTCCATGGCACGTTGGAAGGTTGCGCCTGCATTCACAAGCCCAAACGACATTCGTCTGTAAGCGAAGATACACCACTTGGTACGGAAAGTAGTTTTAAGTCTGTCAGGCTCTACTATTAGAACCTTATTGTATCCTAATAAACTGCCAAGGAGAGAAAACATATGTACCCTAGATACTGTTTGCAAAATGTGGTCCATAGATGGCACGGGGTAATTGTCTTTGTCCTAGGCGTGGTTTACGTTCCGTAAATCGACACACAAGCAGATTTCCTCGGACTTCTTACGTACAGGAACAAGATTTGAAACCCATGTGGAATGCCGAACTTTGAATATGATCCGTGCATCCAACAGCTTAGTGAGCTCTTTTTGTATGAGGGGTTCAAGCAACAAATGTACTTTCCTCAACTTCTGTTGATATGGCTTGACCCCTTCTTTGATCGGGATGATGTGTTGGATGATCCGCATGTCATAAGTTTTTAGATCATCATACGTCCACGCGAACACATCTTGGTATTATTTGAACAAGTGGATAAAGGCTTGCCACTCTTGTTGTGTACAACATGTACCAAGATTGACAAACTTCAGATCTTGCTCTGTTCCTAGGTTTATCAGTTCGTGCCTCATGGTGGAAATGTGGGTCTTGCTGTTCCTTGGCCTTTGAAAACGTTCTTGCAAGTAGTAAAGCTTTTCCAATCTTGCCACACTTTTCGTGATAAGGTGGCCTTTCTTGTCACCAGCTTCTACTTGTAGAGAGCGCTTGTGCTCGTCATCATCTATTGCTGCATCTTTGAAGATGTCAGTGTCGGCCATGAAATGCAGTATCTATTGATCATTATTAAACAAGCGTAAATTAGCTATGTTATCTAGGATAGATGGTATGTACAAAATTTCAATAGTATCTATCCCTAATTGATGACATTCTCGAAGTTGCATTTTCCAGAGCATTGGTAGCTGCATTACGCGTATGTGTTACAATAATGATTTTAAATGCTTGGAAGTTTGAGATTAGTCGCCATACCTATTGTTGGTAACTTTTGAGATGTGGTGATAAACAGTGAATGATATTACGTACCTACCATACCACTATCTCTGAATCACCTAACACTTTGAGCGCGACCATGTTGAGGCTGATGGCCTTCTGCAAGCCTAACACGAGTGCTTCATACTCAACAATGTTGTTCGTGCACTCAAACTCCAAGCAGCTTGAAACTAGATGCTTCTTGTTATAAGAGTTGATCAAGACACATTCGGCTCGTAAGCCATCCTGCATCTTTGATCCGTCAAAATACATGGTCCACAACTTGTTTGTACATGAACCGCTTGATGTGCCAATACTACTGCTAGTATTGTTGTTGTTATTACCTCTACTATTGGTACAATGTACTATACAAGTTTCATTACCACCAGTTGGGCAAGGAAGGAGTCCCAACTATGTGTCTGGTGGGGTTGGAGATGGTCATGCGGGATAACACCCCAATGTTGTTTCAAGGAGGCAGTTGCCGCCAATGGTTCATTCTCGTCATTAAGGGGAGTGACATTATGTTTCATTTATCTCTTGGATAACACCTGGATTTGATTTCATTTTCCCTTGTACGGAAGCCACATGTGAGACCAATCTATAGAAAAATATCGTCTAGCTTGCCAGATCAGTCTCTGCTAAGTAGTAATCTGTATGCTTCCGATATGTCCACAACCACTATATTGATGCATTGGTGGAATCAACCATCATGAGATAATCAGATGATCACGTATCGTAGTTCACCAATGGCTGGTACCAATGTTTGATTAAGCTGTATGATTCACGCGGATGTCTCGCTCCATTGTGCATTGATATTTGCAATGGAGAGCGACATGACATTAACTACCGCGCCAGAATCAACCAAGCAGTTGTGAACATTGCATTTAAAGATTTCGAATGATATCAGGAATGGAGGGAAAACTGAGATTGCTTCTTCCATCTAGTGTGTGGAGTATGACAGAAATTGATTTGGGAGGCATGCTTGTTCCTTTGCTGGTAGAGGCTGCACTGTCCATTGCTATCTGTCCCAATGCGCATAACAGGATGTCTCGTTGAATCTAGATCTTGGTTAGCTCAAAAAAACTGATGTTCACTCGAGTTTTCTTCATGTCATCTACAATGTTGTATTCCATAGGCAGTAGACTTATCGAGGTGTCCAGGGTGGAACAGATGTTCGTGTCATCCGACGAAGTGTCCTGTAGCTTGCTGCTCATGGGTGTACCCTTGTCCACCGTTGTCTTCCTGGACATGTTTTGTGTTTTCTGCTTTGCGGAGGCTGGTGGGCCAGTCTTCCTCATCAATAGTCTCATCTTTTCTTGTGCTTCCCCAAGTGTAAGGGGAACCCCTTTACTCTTGAGATTGTATCGGTCCTTTTGTTTTTGGGCTGCTTCTCAATGTTCATCTTCGACCTTGCTTGTGAGCACTGATATGTTTTGACCACATGCCCAAAACTTGATGGTTCATCAAGTGCAACCTCTTCGTCATCATCAATGTCTTCCGATTGCTCCTTCATACTGTTTTCTGCATTGAAAGTATGACTGTATACAGAGTTCATGACTCACTTCCAGTTTGAACAAGAGTTCTCAGGGTGATGTTCTTCGTGGTATGAATAGAATTTAGGATCTACACACTGTTCAAATTGGAAGATAGAGCTCTATGCAGTTTTTGGAGTGGGCCGGTTGCTGCTTGATGAGCTACTTTCCTGTCTCTGCCTGGGCAGATGGCTACTTGCAAATGTGTTTGTTTTCCATTGTTTGAGCTCAGACAGTTCTGTAGTCAAGTTCTTGACCAGGTGAGTGAGGGTTTCAATATTAGTTGCTTCCTTGTCTCTACCCTTTCTCGCTATCGCTTGGGACTTCCTGCTTGCATCTATAGAGTCCTTTGCTGATTCATCATCCTTGATAACTCCAATTGTGCGCAGGTCTTTCTCAACAACAATATCCTCTTCGCAGTTTTCTAAGGGTGTTGGTTTCGCAGCTCGCTTGACGAATTGCGCAACGCTAGTCGGCAGTGCGGACGTGTAGTAATCAACAATGATGGAATCATGAGGTTTAGTTTCCACTGGGAACTTGTTCAATATGCTTGTAAACCTCTGATTAAAGTCTTTTACCTTTTCTTTTCCCTCCATCTTCAAGCTTCCCAATTCTTTGAGTAGCATGGCTAGGGTCTTGTCATCAACAACATTTTCAAGGAACATGCGTTTGAATGCACCCTAGTTCTATATAGAGTTTGATGGAAGATGTGATACCATGCAGTTGCATGACCATCCAAGGTACATGGAAACAATCTACTTGCTACATCGTCATACCATGCCTCAAGGGTCTGCAGCTGTAGGTAGAAGTTTTCCAAGTGATCTTCTGCCTTCACCGTGTTGTCATGGTTAAACTTGATTTTCATTCTCTCAGCTCACTTCGACATCTTGTGCAAAATGACGAGGATAGCCAATGGTCCCTGAGTCATCCATTCTAGATCTGGGTCAACCATCTCTTCTTCTTCTTCGTCCTCCTCCTCTCTTTCAAAATCTGATGGTTCCAGCTCTGAGTCCGTTGGTTCATCTCCACCTCCACCTCCTCTGCTGCCTTTCCCTCCACCTTCTATAACAGAGTCTAATCTCAAGATCACAAGAGTGTCTTGTTTGCCTTGCCAAAAGACCAGAGGTTCCTCTTTATCTTCAATATCTTCTACCAAACCTACGAGTGTGGCAAGGAGTGATTCTTCCACCAATGATACAATAAATCTCGTAGGAGTGGCTTTTAGCTTTCTTGATGCATATGGAAGATGCTGTAAACTTGGGATCAGTCTGACTGCTTTTGCGAACTGGTGAGTGATGGGACAGATGGAGCGAAGTTGATGATACAAAATCTCGTGTTCAATCCCAGGAGGTGAGGAGTAACCAACTGCAGAGTCACGTGTAGGTGAGATGGAGTACGAGTTACTGCCTTGAATAGACGATTGATGAATGAGTCTGAGAGGGTGTTCAGCCATATACAACTGACTGCCCTCCTTCTAGCACCATAAATGTTGATGTTGCTGGACCTGCCAACATTCAGGGGATCACCCCGAGATGAAGTCCTAGCTAGACCTCACACCATTTGGTGTGGGAGTCCCATCCGGTATGATGGCCCAGTTGCCATTATCTTAAAGATTTGCCTCAACTCTTGCTTGTCAGCACAGGAGAGTGGTATGCTTTGTCTTCAAGAAGTGAGGTTCGTGTGCCTGGTGATTGTAAGTGTTACTTGTGTCAATGATTCTTTCACTGTAAAGGGAGAGGGTGAGAGTGAGTCCCAAGTCGGTTGGGAGAAGTCCCAACTCTGCTAGGAGCACACAACACAAAAGGATGTGCACGAGTTTCGGCAGAACAGTCCACACAGATGCGGCAGTCACAACACACAAGGGAAGATAACATGTATAACACTTAGCGAATTAGTCTACATAAGTGCAACGATTATTACAACAAGATTTATGTGAAAGGTCTGTCTAATGTCCGGGAAGGTAGCCACCACGAGCGAGATAGTGTTAACAACATATACAACACATTTTCATTAATAGATTATGTATTACAACAAGTGAAATAGTTCAATTATGAAACATAGGTTAAAGAAACATGCATCACAAGTGTTTAAGGTTAGTCTTACAACAGTTACAATACATGTGTGAAAAAGTGTTGGCTTGTTGGTAGGATTCTGAATTAAGCGAAAGTTCCAAGACACATCATTACACCATACATCACTAACCTTGTGTGAGGGGCGTTGGAGCCACTTCTTACTCCTCAAAGAAAATATTACAGACTCTCTTGGCTATGTGGGAGAAGCTGAGGTGAAAAGTCCTTTGCATGTACAAATGAGGGGGTATTTATAGCCAAGGGTGAAACTAACCGTTGTGGTTGTTCGACTACCCTCATGGTTGTTTGGCTTCCATGACTTTTCGACTTTACATGACTCTTTGTACAACAAGTGGGCCTCTTGGAATTCCACGTTACATTACATTAATAGACAGTATGCCCCATAGTAGAGATGTGGATGACATGACTCAACATGACAGTGTTGGTACATTCATGCTGTTGCTGGTTTGTATGTTGAGCTGCAGTGCTGTTGGGTGATAGATGTTCTTATCATGTGTCACAGCTTAACCTCCACATGGAAAAGTGCACAATGTCTTCGATGGTCGTTGGTTCACTTGATGTTTCTTTTTCACGTTTCTCCTTGCTTGTATGTTGGAAGGCTTGACAAGTTCGTCTTTTCGCGAAAGGTGCATGTTTTTTTGTTCGTCCGTTTGTGAGCACATCTTTCATGTTTGCTCATCTGTCTATCTGTGAACCCATTTTGTATGATCGTCCATTCATGGGCACATCTCTTTGCATGCATCATTTGTTCGTCCATTGGTGAACCTGTCCTTTTGCATGTGCTCCCCTTCGTTCATCCCGTTCGTCGTCGCACCATGTTTGTTTGTGTACCTATTCCTGCAGTCACTCATGACGACAAGACATAAAATCCAAAAAGCTCCTAGTCTACCACGATACATGATCATTTTGGATGCAAGTGACTGGGAGAGGCAACGAGGTTGCGAGGCGGGATGGAGGCTCCAGGCACTGCTGATGAAAATTGCGCAAGAGTAACTGGGTGATGGATATGGGAAATATGTGGGGCTTGGCTTAGCCGGAGGAAAAAACTGCGTATTTTTTGAGGGGAACAGTCCGGGTTGCAGGAAGGCTGGGCAGGAAAAATATGTGTAGTTTCTAGAATGAGTGGGAAGCGGTATTTGCAGTAAAAACTGCGCAATTTTTTGGAGGAACAGGCCGGGCTGCAGGGAGGCTTGGCAGACAAAAATTGTGCAATTTTTTGGAGGACTGGGCTGGAAGCTTGGCAGCCAAAACTGCGTAATTCCTGGAGGGAACTAGCAGTTGGCTACTGGGTCACTCACAGCAGAAACTGTGCAATTCCTAAGGGGAACTGTCAGTAAGCTGTCGGTAGCTTGGCAGCAAAAATTGTGCAATTCCTGGAGGAAATTGGTAGTCTGTTGCTAGGAGTTGCTGGTGAGGGAAATTGCACTGATGCTAGGATGTGGGCTTGCTGATCATCTCTGTACAATTTATGAGCTGAGTGGATTGCTGAGTACTAGAGGGCCTGCTCGTGAAAACTATGCAATTTTTTGGATGAGCAACTGGTCGACTATCGGGAGGGATGGCTGAAAAAATTGCGCAATTTTCTTAGAGAGACAAGGAGGGGCACTGGGTGTTTGTTTGGCCTGTCTACACAATTTTCTTAGTCAGGAGAGCGAGAAATGCTTGCAGCCTCTCTGCAATTTTTAGGGGAGTTAGTTTCGGGGTGGCTTCCGAGTCAAACTCTCTGGTTGACCAGCATGGATACTAATTGATTTGCTTGCGAGCAACACAGCTTGAAATGACTTGCTTATCGCTTCTGCGTTGTTCTGGGTGACAATTGATTGAGTCGATGATGGGGTGATGGTCCAGCTGTTAGAGGGGAGTCCAGTTGTTAGAACTTCAACAAAATGACTAAGTGTGTGAATGAGTGAAAGATACATATGTGATCTTGCAAACGCACACTTGCATGACTCGACGACGAGACAACTAAAACCATCTAGACACACATGTACAACATGACTGAACTATGGTGTAAAAGACAAGTGCGAAACTTGTGATTGATCATTGGTTGGCCTTTATGACGCTTTCTTAACAGTGGATGTGACTCTCTATGTGAGTGCGACATATGTTTTCATAGCGAACACAACAAGTACACACAGAGCGAAGACTTTGAGTATAACCAGAACATGGTCGCAAGCATGAATTTGACATAAACATGCAAGACGTGGTGAAATGAACAAGCAAGGGGAATGTGAAGAATCATGCGAGCTCACAGAGTGAACCCGATTGTGTGCATTCATCAAGTGAAACTCTCAAGGGAGGATCCAAAATTGGGTGCAGGCCAAAATTTTGGAGGGTGGTTGTAGTCGCTACAACAAGTTGGTTGGCTTACCTTGCGTAATCTCTAAGTGCAGGACAACTGCTGGGCTTCTCTGTGCAATTCCTCAACGGAAGACAAGAAACCATCTAGGTTTATACAGTTTTTCCCTTTAGCTAATCGACTGGATGTGAACCAAGTGCAGGGTGCGTTTGTGGTTGATCGACAAGACAATTGAGTTGAACACAAGCTATTAAATGATAGATGAAATCAAATAAACGCAAGACCTGATTAGTGCAAGATAGCGATGATTTCAAGGAGGGAGACTCCAAAACGAAGCGAAGGAAAAAAATTTGAGGGTGATTGTAGCCGCTAAAACAAGTTCGTTAGTGGGTTTCCAACAATAAAATTTAAGGATTAGATTGAGTATGATGATCCTCAGACATTGGAGGGAGTAATTGGGAAGTTGAAACATTGTTATGAGTAGTCTAAGCATAATTCAGAGCCTAAACAGGGTTGGAAGGTAATGAAAAGACTAAGGAAAGTGGGATAATAAGTAAGGAAGACCTCTGGATGCAAGTAACAAGGAAAATGAAACATCATACAAGAAATTCGATGCAATTGACATAGATTAGAGATTTCAGTCTGAGGAGCAGAGTAAGGGTGGTGGAAGGAAGCCTTTGCAGCGTTGGACTTTTGGCAAGGATCATCACAAGAGAGATTGCCCACAAAATCAAGGTGGTAGACCTTAGATTTACAATTCTCAGGAAGCACAAATAATTGGAGATGTTGGGCAGAGTATTCCCCGCATTTATACAACATCAAATGATAGGCAGGATTATCATTAGACATCTATTATTGAGATGGAAGGTAAGATTTGTGATCAAGTTGTTTCTATTTTGATTGACCCTGGATCTAACTATACTTATATCAGTCTTGACCTGGTGGATAATTGTTGCTTGAATAAAGAAGTGCATGTAGAATATTGGTTGGTGCAATTGGCTACAGGTACCAAGAAAAGAGTTCATCATTGGTTGAGATCTTGTGCATTTGAGCTTAATGGTATGGCTACATCAACACATCTAAATGTGTTTTTGTTTGGATCATACAATATGTTGTTGGGTATGGATTGGTTGTACATTCATAGGACTAAGGTAGATTGCTATGATAAGGCCATCGAGTGTCTGGATGATGATGGGGAGAGGATAATCTTACAGGGTAAAAAGAAGCGTACATCAGTGAGAATGGTTACAACTATGCAGGAAAATCGTAGTAGCAAGAATGGGTGTGTATTATTTGTAGTTCATATTTCTAGTGACAAAGGGAAGGATGTTGAGGATGCTGAAGTATTGAAGAGGTATCTCATTTTGCACTAGTTTCAGGATGTATTTCCAGTAGGGATTTCAAAGTTACCGCCTCATATAGAAGTGGAGTTTTCTATTGAGTTGATGCTGAGAGAAACACTGACATCAAAGGCACTGTACATGATGAACACTCTCGAGTTGGTGGAATTGAAGTTGCAACTTAGGGAAATGCTTGATAAGGGATGCATTAGGCCAAGTGTGTCACCTTGGGGTGCACCAATGCTTTTTGTAAAGAAGAAGGTTGGTACTTTCAGGTTGTGCATTGATTATAAGTAGTTGAACAAGGTCACTATCAAGAACATGTATCCTTTGTCGTAGATTGACGATTTGTTTTATTATTTGAAGGGAGTAGCAGTGTTCTTGAAGATTGACTTGAGATCAGGATATCATCAGATATGCATCAAAGAAGAGGATATCTACAAGACCACATTATGTCCCAAGTATGGGCATTATGAGTTTGTAGTAGTTCATTTCAGTCTTAATAATGCTCCAACTACTTTCATTTGTTTGATGAATAATGTGTCACATCCTTATATGGACAAGTTTGTGATAGTATTCATGGATGACATATTGATATATTCTAAGAACGAGGAATAATATAAAAAACACCTAGAAGGAATGCTAAGATTGTTGAGAGAGCATCAATTGTAGGCCAAGCTTAGTAAGTGTAGTTTCTTTTAGACATAAGTTGATTACTCGGGACAAGTTATTTCCAAGGAAGGTATGGTAGTAGACCCAGAAAAGATCGGAGCTATCATGGAATGGTTAACTCCAAGGAATGTGGAAGAGGTCAAACATTAATGGGATTAGTAGGTTACTACAGTAGGTTCATTAAAAACTTTTCATGAATTTCCTATCCTATTACATCTTTGTAGCAAAAAGGAAAGAAGTTTGAATGGATTGAGGAGTGTGTAACTAGTTTTGAGTAGTTGAAGCAATTGCTTATAAATGCTTCAATCTTGAATATTGTAGATCCAGATGAAGAGTATGTGGTATGTACACATTCTTGCAAGAGAGGACTTGGTGGAGTCTCGATGCAGGAAGGACTGGTGGTATGCTATGAGTCCAAGAAGTTGAACGAGCATGAGAAGAACTATGTGAGTCATGATCTTGAGTTGGAAGCTATTATTCATACATTGACTATGTGGAGACATTATCTTCTTGGTAGTAGGTTCATCTTGATGAGTGATCATAGTGGGTTGAGGTACTTGCTTGACCAACCTAATCTAAATGCCAGACAAGTTGGATGGTTGTATACTCTCAGTGAGTTTGACTTCGAGATCAAATACATCAATGGAAAAATATTATGGTTGCATATTCTCTTAGTAGAAAAGTGAAAGTGAATCACATTGCAACAATGAGTTCTTATGGGATAGACTTGCAGGAGCGGATCTTGTAGGAAAGAAAACATGATGACATGTATGAACAGTTGAGGCACAAGTTACAATAACAGGGTGAAGGTGATAAGGATGAGGAGTATCATCTTGCGAAATATGGTTTGGTTAGACTCAAGAGCATGATCTATGTGTCAGATGATAGTAGCTCAAGAAGCTTATCTTGAGAGAGTTTCATGTTAAGTTATATTCAGGTCACCCGAGACATTAGAAGACATTGACAACAATTAAGAAAGATGTGTTGAGTTTGTTTCAAGATGTTTGGACTGTTAGTAGGTAAAAGCAGAGTGTAAGCATCCAGGTGGTCTATTGTAGCTGATTTCGATTCCAGATTGGAAATGGGATGTTATTTCCATGGAATTCATTACAAGTTTGTCGAGTGATCTAGGTGGATCTAGAAATAGAAGTGACCAGATCGTAGTGCTTATCGCCCTGATTCTAATGGTGTGAATGACACTCAAATCTGAGTTCGTATGCTCAAGTTATAGTTGGTCAAAGTTATGGTCAAACTTGGCCAAGTGGCAGTCACTAACGAGGAAACAATTTGGTAGAGTCCTGGTGCATGAAAAACAGTGGTCGGAAAATGTGAATTTTTCACCTCCTTAATTTGTCTAATAACCCTTAATTTCTGGCGGAAAAATTCAAATTATATGGTTATAAAAAAAATAAATTTTGGGGTGGCAGGCCACCAACCATGTGACCCCGCCCAATGGTATTATATATATAAACTACCGATGAAAATGTATATTAACCACCCATTAAAATAAACAAAGCCGCAACAGTTACATGCCAGGTTTGGAGTGGGCGGGTTTTAAACCTCGCCCGCCCCCACGGCAGTTTCCAACGACGCCAATGGGCCAACGACCCTACGTTAGAAAGTTCATCGGCACATCAGATTTAAACACTCATTTTCCCCAGACCAACAACAGGTGGACCGACAGAACCAACAGTGGCCAGAGGAGTGGAACCATGAGCGAGGGATCTGTTTAGATGCTGAAAAGATTCCCTTAGAGGGCCAGAGGTGGCAATGTCAGAATTTGACAAGTTTATACTCATTTTTTCACGTTTTAGCACCAAGATTCGAAACATGGAGTCTGTTTCTCCAGCCGAGGTCTCCATTTTCAGGCCATCATCAGAATTGAAGGTATAAGGGTCATTTTTTGTAAGGTTGATTGTAATTCATTTCTTTGATGCCACTTAATGAAAGAAGGCCTCCACTTTGGGAAGGGCCCGAAGACGTAGCTCACATTTGGTGAACTGTATAATCAAGGCATTTGTGTGCCTTTGATCTCATGGTTGCTTTATTATTTTTGCTTCTTTTTCATGTGTTAAGTTACTTGGTTAATATGCTCTTTTATATGTAATTCTGTATGCATCCTTGAAGTTAAAATATCTGGATCAAGTTTGGTATCAAAGTAGGTCTTCTTGACACGAGTTGCATGAGTGAATGCTAACCAGGAACAAGCTCCAAATAGGTGAAGGAAAACTTAAATCCTTTGATCTATAAGTAGGGCATGCACCATGAAGACGAAACATGGTAGATGAGGAAGCTCAAATGGAGGAAGAGCAAAATTATCGCAAGATCTTCTTCACCATGGCAGAGAATGTTGACAAGTTGTTTACAAAGTATGAGAAGACAATCAAGCCTGAGAAGAAAGATATAGATGACCATGCATCGGTAAATCGTGAAGGTGGAAGAGGAGAGCATCCTGAACCGCCCTCTCAATCCTCTAGTGACAGTTATAATTCTTCTTCTTCTCATCACTCTAACAAACATCATAGGAATACATCTAAGAAGCCATTTTATAAGCTAGATTTAAAGTTTGATTTGCCCACATAGAATCAAGAATGTAATGCATAGAAACTAAACAAATGGATTGGATAGATCGATTTTTATTGCTGAATTCAGTAGATTAAGGAAGATTAGGCAAAGATCCAATTAGCATCTCTTTGATTGAGTGGCACCTCTCTCGTTTGGTGGGAGAGCAAGTTGCAGAAATGCAACAAAAACTTGGGTAATATCCTTTCTTCTTGGTCCAATTTTGTTTCTGCATTAAAAGATTAGTTTTATCCTTTGGGTTATTGACAAAAGGATTTAATGGAATGGTAATATTTAAGGCAAGGAAAGGGTCAAAATGTACAAAGCTTCACATAAGAGTTTATAAAACAAGCATTGAATTTGTGCGTTTCACTTGATTCACTTGAGACTGTAAAAAAAGTATATTGGTGCTTTACATAGTTACATCATACATTCTTTGTTATTATTTGAATCTTCTACTATTGATGTGGCCAGTGTGAAGACCATTCACCTTGAAAGTAGGGGCAAGAATGTTAAAAGAAGAGGAACTGAAGAAATCATCTTTTAAACCTCATAATGGCAAGTGTAAAGGAAAAGGCAAGGGAATGGACAAGAAGGCAACTACAACCAAGAAGGAGGAAGGAGCAAATCCATCTTGCACACATTGCAAGAAGGAAGGCCATGATGATGAACATTGTTGGAATTTGCATCAGGACTTGAAACCAAATAGATTTGGTGGGAAGAATAAGCAAAAGACAATGACAACCACATAGTGAGACCTTGGATCTGATTCCAATGACGAGACGTTGATCACAACAATGGGAAAACAAGCTACTCTTTCTCTTCATGCTAATGAAAATTCTTAATCACATGCAAGTACAAGTTATTCAAATGAGCCTCTTGTTAATGAACAAAAGAGAATTGAATTGTTCCACATTAGAGTCATAATGAAACATACTAAAGTGGAAACCTTGCTTGATTCGGGATCACAAGCAAATTTTATTTCAGAATCCTTGGTTAAAAAGTTAGGATTAGAGAACAAGCTTCATCCGAAACCATACTCGCTTGGTTGGGTGTGTGATAAAGAAAAATTACATGTAACCAAGCAATGTAGAGCTATATTTGTGATTGCATCCAAACTAGTAGATGAGGTTGATCTTAATGTTGTACCCTTCGATATCTATGGTATTGTATTGGGGAGTCCATATTTGAATGACAGGAAAGCATTTTTCTTTTGCCATGAAAACAAGTATCGTTTCATGAAAGATGAGGTGGAAGACATTGTTAGAACTCACAGGACCAAAATCAGTGCATGTCTTGTAAGTGCAGGTCAGATGAAGAGATTGATTAATTCCAACAAAGGGTGCATGCTCATGGTTGTGAGAGCAAAAGATGTTGAGACATGCGAAGCTTTCCAAGGTTTTGATCCCGCTCATAAAAAGGAATTGTATGAAATTGTTTATAACTATGATGGTATTTTTCAGGAACCAAGTGCATTGCCTCCAAAGCGTATGATCCAACATGAGATTCACTTGCAGCAGGATGCTCCTTTACCCAACATTGTTATTTATAGGTTGTTAGCCATTGAGATGGAGGAGATAAAGAAGTAGGTACAAGAATTGTTGAACCAAGTCATAAGACCAAGTTCTTCTCCATGTAGTTCACCTATCGTGTTAGTGCCGAAAAAGGATGGCACATGGAGGATATGTGTAGACTACAAAGAACTCAAGAAAATAATGGTGAAGAATCGGTACCCCCTCCCTTGTATTGATGATTTGTTAGATCAATTGAAAAATTCTATCTATTTCACAAAATTGGACTTGCACATTTGCTATCATCAGGTGAGGATTGCAGAACAAGATGTATGGAAAACTGCATTCAAGATGGAACAAAGGTTGTTTGAATGGTTGGTGATGTCATTCGGACTATGAAAAGCTCCAACCACATTCATGAGGGTGATGAATGATATTTTCATACCTTTTCTTCATGATTTTGTACTTGTGTATCTTGATGACATTTCTGTTTATAATAGGACACGGGATGATCATGTATTAAGGAATTTAGACTTCTGTGATCCATAACATTGTTTAGAGAGTTTTCGGCGAAATCACATAGAGATTAATTTGTCGACGCGTTTCGAACCAACCAGTGTGGTTCATCGTCAGGAAAAGTTGAAGATCCAATCCAGCTTAGCTTGTTAAATAGTATGTGCAGAGACTCCAACGACTATATTGCCAACGGCTAATTCTGACCTAATGATGATTTTAGGAAGACCTCTTTGGTTTACTTAGGTCATTAGGTCAAAATTAGCCGTTGGCAATATAGCCGTTGGAGTCTCTGCACATCCTATTTAACAAGCTAAGCTGGATTGGATCTTCAACTTGTCCTGACGATGAACCACACTGGTTGGTTCGAAACGCGTCGAAAAATTAATCTCTATGTGATTTCGCCGAAAACTCTCTAAATAATGATCATGTATGTCATGTTAAGAAAATGCTTGATGTTTTTCAAAAGGAAAAATTATATGTCAAAATGTTTAAGTGTGATTTTGGGAAGACCTCTTTGGTTTACTTAGGTCACATTGTTGGAGGTGGACAATTGAAAATAGGTCCTTCTAAAGTTGATGTGATTGTAAAGTGGCCTAAACCCACCAATGTTATAGAGGTTCATAGTTTTTTGGGTGCAGTACAATAATAGAGGAGGTTCATTTCCAACTTCCCCATCATTGCATACCCTTTACATGCATAGGCGAGTGTGAAGCAAACCTTTCAGTGGGGAGGAAAGCAACAGAAATCCTTTGATGCATTGAAAGTGAAGATCAACACAACACCAATTTTGGCCTTACCTGAACTCCAACAGCCTTTCAAGATCGAGACCGATGCCAATGAATACACCATGGGAGAAGTATTGATGCAATGGAGTAAACCTGTATGTTACCATTCAAAGACATTCTGCCAAGCTGTCATGAACTATCCCACATACGACAAGGAGTTGTATGCCTTGGTTCAAAGCATCAAGAAGTGGAAGCACTATTTGATCAACAAGGAGACCATCATTCACATAGATCACCAACCCTTGTAGTACGCCCAGTCGCAGACCAAGCTTCAACAAGCACGTCATTTCAGATGGATGGGATTCCTTCAGTGGTTTCACTTGGTAATAAAATACAAGAAGGGCACCAATAATAAAGTGGAAGATATGCTTTCTTGCCCTCTTATTTTTTCATCTAAGTTTTGCAAAATTCCTCTTTTATCTTTTGAAAGTTATGTTGAATAGTATGTTGATGATGATGATTTTAAGGAGATTTATGCAAAGATGCCTCATGGATCGCAGGTGGATAATTACCATTTGCGGGGAAAGTTGTTGTATCACCGTGGAAAACTTTGTATCCCCACCAATGAACAAATACATGTAATCAGAGAGGCACATACCTCTCTTGTGTGAGGTCATTTTGGTGTAGGGAAAAATTTGTGTCATTTACAAAGGTTGTGTTATTGGCCTCACATGAAAAATGTTGTGACTTGATATGTAAAGGGAAGTGTGTTGGTTTCAGTTAGTAAGCCCAATAATACAAAATTGGGGCTCTACACACCACTCCTTGTTCTGAGTCATCCATGGGAAAGTGTGTCAATAGAGTTTGTATACGGTTTTCCTTTGTCTAGGAAAAGTAATGACTATTTGTATGTCGTTGTGGATCGATTTAGCAAAATGTGTGTATTAATGCCTTGTAAAAAGTTGGTCATTGCAGAGTAGACTGCTTATCTATTCTTCCAATTTGTATGGGTTCACTTTGGGCTGCTCACATCCATTTTGTTTGATCGAGACTCTCGCTTTCTTAGAGAGTCTTAGATGAGTTTGTGGAGAATGATGGACACCAAGTTGAAGAGGAGCACACCATTTCATCCGCAGACCAATGGACAAACATAGGTTTTCAACTACATAATGATACAATTACTCTGAGACTACTGTGGCAAGCATCCCAAGTTGTGGGACGAGAAACTTCCTTATGTACAACATGCATACAACTGAGCAGTGCATTTATCCACTTAGATCTCACCATTCGAGACATGCTTTGGATATTTTCCAAAGGATCCATTAGACATGGTCTTTGCAAGAGATGAAGATTCTAGTGGGCAAGATGACAGGGACAAAGCGCGGTAGTTCATTTAGCGAATTAAGATGATTCACCAGGCAGTGTAGGAGTAGTTGGAGAAGGGTCAAGTTCAATACAAAGCCGACATGACAAGCACCGAGTCAATCACCAATTCCAAGTTGGAGACAAAGTGTTGCTCCACATCAACAAAGGCAAGATGAAAGGGGAAGGAAATAAGTTGTCGCCAATCTCATATGGTCCATTCACCATATTAGAGAAGATTGGAGATAATGTTTTTCATCTCGATTTGTCAACATACATGTAGATGTACTCAGTGGTGAACGTTGAAAATTTGAAGCTTTATGAGCCTCCTTCGATCATGGACACCAAAGAGGATGGACAGGTTCCTACAATGGATGATTTTTCACATGAATACTTGGACAAGCTACCAGAGAACACCATTCTTGACAGGAAGACCAAGAATTCATGATGGGGAGATGTGGAGTACCTTCATATTGGCTTCAAAGGAATGCATCCAAGTAAGGATCGATGGATGGAAAAGAAGAAAGTGAGGGAGGAATTCCCTCACTTGCCAATTGACTGATAAATATTTTGGCAATCTAAAAGCTCATTAGTGGGGAGGAATGATCCAGGTGGATCTAGAAATAGAAGTGGCCTTGAAAATAGCTCAAAAATCAGAGTCCTCGGATGGAAGTGAAACCATGAGCATATCATATTGCTCATCGCCCTGATTCCAACGGTGTGAACGAAACTCAAATATGAGTTCGTATGCTCAAGTTATAGCTGGTCAAACTTGGCCAAGTGGCAGTCACTAACAAGGCAACAATTTTGCAGAGTCCGGGTGCACGAAAAATTGTGGTCGGAAAAGGCGAATTTGTTGCCTCTTTCCGGTGGAAAAAAATCCAACTATATGGTTATAAAAAAAACAAAAAAAACTAAAATTTTGGGGTGGCGTACCACCTACCCAACCACCCCACCCAAGAGTATTATATATATCGTATATTTAAATCTGGTGGATGGGCCACCCCGCCCAACAGTATTATATATATCGTATATTTAAATCTGGTGGGTGGGCCAACCCAAGCGGACCCACCCACCCCCTATTGGAGACATACATTATATAAACCTCTGACGAAACTGTATTTTAACCGCCTGTTAAAATAAACAAAGCCGCAATGGTTACACGCTAAGTTTGGAGCGGACATGTTTTAAACCTGACCCACCCCCACAATATTTTCCAACGACGCCTGTTATCCATGATAACTCACTAAAATAAATTTTTAGTTTCATTAGTCAAGGTTTTCCATCATTGATCTTTTCATCTATCTGTTGTTTTTCTGAAAGAGGTTGTTGTGATTTGTATTTGAAGATGAAAGAAGGAATGACATGTCTATTCTAACTATTTTGGAGAAATTCCCATATTCTCTAAAACCCATCCCATTTCATCCTTTGTTTTTATAACTCTAACCCATTTCCATTCATTACCCATTAACCCAACTCTATCCGCATAACCATTCCTACTCTAACTACATTCACCTGCATTTAAACTCTAGCCGAAACCCATATTCCACTTTCCTTTGTTAAAATCTATCCGCATTCCATTTTTCATGTAATACTAACTCTAGTTGCAAACCCTTTATATATATAATATCGCAATCGCAAGCGGAGGAGATACATAGGCGGAGGTGTTATAAAGGAAGGGAAGGGAAGGCTCGATGCGATATACATTTCATATATCGCATCGAGCCTTCCCTTCCCTTCCTTTATAACACCTCCGCCTATGTATCTCCTCCGCTTGTGATTGCGATATTGTATATTACAATATCATAGGCCTTCCGCCGATCACAATATCACAAACCTCTCTGATGTCTCGATTGCGATATCGCATACCCACCGATATTGCATATCGCAAACCCCGTTATCACTCCCCTCGCTGATTCTGATAGTTCTGATATCCATTATGTCACCGATTGCGATAACACCTGTCCGCCGATGGTGATATCGCATTGCAATCCACCCTCCTCCGATTGCGATATTGCAAGACCTTCATCTATCTGCTGATTGCGATAAGTATTCCACCCGCTGACTATGATATCACAATTGGGTATCACACAATGTTAGGCCCTCTCCGCAAAAGGTTCTTCCCACTTGCTGATTGCGATGTGCAAGACCCTACCTGGATGTGATTATTTATGTGTTACATCCTATAAACTGTCATGTCCGACTTATTGGAAATTCACTATTAAATCAGTGTTAAGGCTCGTCCTCCTGTGTTGTGATTGCGATAACCACAAGCACGAATCAAAAACTCAGATCAACACTTCATTCTGCTTCCACTCCATGAGAAAGAGAGAGTATTTCTTGGCTTTTATTCAGTGGCATGGTTATTAAACAGAGCAGAGAAAAGAGGCAACAATACACAGGGGCAACATGGTTATTTAATACAACATAGAAAACAGGGAGCAAGGCACGGAGCGCAAGAAAACAGGGCACGAGACACAGTGGGATAGTAATGGAACTCACAACACGTCTTCCAACAGGATAAAAACTCAAAAGAAACAGAACATATTCAAAGGCCAGATGCTCGAATTTATGCCAATACAGAGCTGTGCTTTTAATTATTAGAATAGTCTACACGACTCCCATTTGTATTTGAATTCTCTTATAACAGGAAATCCGTTAGAAATCTTAGCATTTTATTAAACAGATAGGAACAAATCTGATAGTTATTGATTGGCCCAAGTGGCAGATATGTCATGAGAGACCTTTCTCTATAAATATGTAGACTCTTAACTTTGCATAGGGGGATCGAGGTGGGGAGAACCATTATTGTACATGTTTTTAGTTACTAGAAATACAGTCGTAGCAACTTTGTTTTGACCTGAAATTCATTTGGTTTCAGTCTCATCCTATCATGCTCCTTTCTTAGTTATTAGTTTTCACATCTTATTGATTACTTGGAATTCAATGTTGTATTGCTCCAACTTCTTTCAATTTGTTGTGATTACCTGTGAATGTCCATTAGTGTTATAGTTTATTGATTACTTGGAAAACTGTCAAACAACTCCAACTTCCTTCAATACTATGATTACTATGATGCCTTTATCCACCTTAGGAAACCAAACATTACCTCAACTTCCATAAACAATGTGTTGTTTGTTGTTGTTTTTCTTTGACCGACTCCATGCCCAATGGTGGCTACCCTCACACTCTTTCACCCGAAATATCAAAATAGAAAACCAGAGTTAGCCATCTGCATTCTAAAAAATATTGAGAGATCCCTCTCATATTGGAAGGGCTAACTTCCAATCAAAAGCTGGTTTGAAATAGTTACTCTGAGGTTGACAAGTTGACATAGTTCAACCCCCACCAACTTGGGTGATAACATTTTGGTGCATCTTCCGGGACCAAAAAAGCTCCTTTTTCGGGATTCTCTTTGAATCTCTTCTTTTTGATTCCTGAGGGTTACAGGAAATTAGAAGTTTCTGAAGGTTGTGATATTACCCTGGTGACTCCACTCTTAAAGGATATTGAAGATTGAAGCTTCATGGTGACTCCACTACTCACAAATCAATAGCTTGAAGAAATTTTAAGATGAGTCCTACTGCAAGAAGAAATGTCAGGTATGCTCCTATGGATAGGTCTCACATCCATGGTTTTCCAAATCCTATGCCTTGTGTTGATTGGTTAAGTTATCTTCCCATGTTCAAAGATGAAAAGGAAGATGATGTTGGTTTACATTTGGTTAAACTCCATACACATGTATGTAGACTCAGCGTTGAGTTTCATGAGGATTGTCCCATGAAAATTTTTATGGCTACCCTTAAAGACAAAGCTATAATATGGTATGAAGGGTTGCCATTAGGAAGCTTGTGTTCTCTTAAAGATTTCCATAAACTATTTTTTGAACATTATGGGAAGTCTCATCTTTCATCATCACTATTTCAAGACCGTTGTAATGTTTGGAAAGGTTTCATTCAATATCTCAATAGTATTGATGTCGATGTAAATGTATGGATGATGAAGAGATGTTAGAGACACTCTCAAGCTAGTTGTCATGATGATCAAGAAGTTTTCCAACAAGCAGATGTCTTTTCTTTAGTTGAAGATGAAATAGATCAGCAATTTGACTGTCAAGTCATAGTTCATGAAATCCATGAAGATTTGTATCCTTGTCAATCTATATGTAGTCAAAGGTATGATTCCTTTTCTGAGATTATGTCAAGAAGAAACTCCTCAAGACCAGGTTGTTGAAAATACATGCATGAAAATTCTGAACAGCGAGGTAATATGTGAAGAAAGTTGTCTACCCAGACAATAATATTTTTTCATTGAAGATCATAACGATGTTGTTTCGGTTGAAGTGCATGATAGTTCAGTTTTAGGTAAACCTGAGTAACATGAAGAGCTGGATATACAAGTCTTACCTATTCTATTTGAGGATCATAAAAATGACATGGATGATATGCATAAAATTGTTTGTATAGAAGTTGTTAATGTTCAGACTCAAGATGACGTTACTCAAGCAAAACTACCAAAGGTTATATCTGAATTGTTTGATAAGCAAAAGAGTAGTTTTGATACACACAATATGGATGTCATGTTTGAAGATGTTCATGGATGCATGGATATTTTTGTTGAATTACATGGAAGGGAAAATAAATCTATTGTTGCCTTTTTATTTGATGATGTTCTTGAAATTGAAGACATATGACAACAAAGACTATCAGTTATGGGTGGATTCAGTCTTCATGGTATTATTCATCAAGAAAAGGTTATTTTTCATGATTATCAAGATCCTTTGATAAGTCTAATCAGTCATCAGTGAAGGTGATTTTTCTTTCATTTATGAGCTCAAGTGATGGTTTCAATTTTTATTTTGAGCTGCCAATGGATGGTCCACTTGAATACAGTCAAGGACCCCCGATGTTGAATCTACTCTTTGACTGGTTGTATTGGAGCTTTCATATTGCTTGAATTAAACAAGTGGATTTTAAAATATTAGAGTAGGTACATAAATAAGCTTGCTGGGCAAGTATTTCCTTCAACTTTAGGTTATATTTTGTAGTTGTCAGTTTTTAGTTGGTTTGCAATTTTATTTTCAGTTTGGTGAAGTGGGTTTGAATGTAGTCTTCATATTGGGATTAGCCCAATGGTTAGGAAATTGGTCTGCTGGTTCTTTACTGCACCATAGGGGCGCAACATCCCCATTGGAGGTGATGTTAATCATGATAACTCACTAAAATAAATTTTTAATTTTATCAGTCAAGGTTTTCCATCATGATATTTTTATATATCTGTTGTTTTTCTGAAAGAGGTTGCTGTGCTTTGCATTTGAAGATCAAAGAAGGAAGGACAGGTCTATTCTAACTATTTTGG
This sequence comes from Pinus taeda, assembly GCA_000404065.3. Classification (NCBI taxonomy): domain Eukaryota; kingdom Viridiplantae; phylum Streptophyta; class Pinopsida; order Pinales; family Pinaceae; genus Pinus; species Pinus taeda. Next base: position 157,706 of record APFE031493122.1, on the reverse strand, counting down.
AGAAATTCCCATATTCTCTAAAACCCATCCCATTTCATCCCTTTTTTTTATAACTCTAACCCATTTCCATTCATTACCCATTAACCCAACTCTAGCCACATACCCATTCCTACTCTAACTGCATTCACTCGCATTTAAACTCTAGCCGAAACCCATATTCCACTTTCCTTTGTTAAAATTTGGCCACATTCCATTTTTCATGTAATACTAACTCTAGCTGCAAAACCCATTGTTTCATATAAATATAACCACAAACCCTTTATATATATCTATATATATAAACATCTCGTCGCCCTTTAAAAGTTGGGATCCTCATGCCACATTTCATATATCACAACAACCCTTCCCTTCCCTTCCTTTATAACACCTTTGCCTATGTCTCTCCTTAGCTTGCGATTGTGATATTGCATATCACAATATCATAGTCCCGCTACCGATTGCAATATCACAAACCTCTCTGATGTCCTGATTGCAATATGGCATGCCCGTCGATATTGCATATCACAAACCCCGTTATCGCTCCCCTCATTGATTCCAATAGTTCTGATATCCGTTCTGTCGCCGATTGCGATAAGACCCGTCCTCCGATTACGATATCACATCTCAATCTAGCCTTCGTCGATTGTGATATTGCAAGACCTTCCTCTATCTGCTGATTGTGATAAGTATTCTGCCTGCGGATTGCAATATCACAGTCGACGATCGCATAGTCTTAGTCCCGCTCTACCAAAGCTTCTTCCCACATGCCGATTGCGATGTACAAGACCCTCCCTTCCCAGATTCGGTTTTTTATGTGTTGCATCCTATAAACCGTCATGTCCAGCTAATTGGAAATTCAATATTAAATTAGTGTTAAGGCTCTTCCTCCTGTGTTACGATTGAGATAACTACAAGCACAAATCAACAACTCAGATCAACACTTCTTTCTGCTTTAACTCCACGAGACAACAAGAGTATTTCTCGGTTTTTCTTCGCGACATGGTTATTAAACAGAGTAGAGAAAAGAGGCAACGATACATAGGGGCATCATGGTTATTTAATAGAACATAGAGAAAACATGCAGCAAGACACGAAGCGCAAGAAAATGGGGAACGAGACACAGTGGGATAGTAATGGCACTCATAACACACCTTCTAGCAGGATAAACGCTCAGAAGCAATATAGCAGATTCAAAGGCCAGATGCTCAAATTTCCACAAATACAGAGTTGTGCTTTTAATTATTATAATAGTCTACATGAATCCCATTTGTATTCAAATTCTCTTGTAATAGGAAATCGCTTAGAAATCTCAGTGTTTTATTAAATAGATAGGAACATATCTAATAGTTATTGATTGAATCTGGCCCAAGTGGCAGATATGTAATGAGAGACCTTTTTCTATAAATATGTAGACTCTTGAATCTGCACAAGGGGATCGAGGTGGGGAGAACCACTGTTGTGCATGTTTTTAGTTAATAGAAATACAATTGCAGCAACTCTATTTTGACCTGACATTCATTTGGTTTCAGTCTCATCCTATCATGCTTATTTCTTAGTTATTAGTTTTCATAGCTTATTGATTACTTAGAATTCAATGTTGTATTGCTCCAACTTCTTTCAATTTGCTGTGATTACTATGAATGTCCATTAGTGTTATAGTTTATTAACTACTTGGAAATCTGTCAGATAGCTCCAACTTCCTTCAGTTTACTATGATTACTATCAGCTTCCATAAACAATGTGTTGTTTGTTTTTGTTTTTCTTTGACTGACTCCATGCCCAATGGTGGATACCCTCACACTCTTTCACTTGAAATATTAGAATAGAAAACTAGAGTTAGCCATATGCATTCTAAAAAATATTGAGAGATCCCTCTCAGATTGGAAGGGCTAACTTCCAATCAAAAGCTCGTTTGAAATAGTTACTCCGAGGTTGACAGGTTGAGACATCCCAACCCCCACTAGCCTGGGTGATAACAATGCCAACGGGTCAACGACCCTATGTTGGAAAGTCCGCCGACGCATAATATTTAAGCACTTGTTTACCCATTTGAACCAGACCGGTAGAGGGCAGACTGACGAAAGAAGGAGCGGATAGAGGAGCGGAACCATGAGTGAGGGATCTATTTAGATGCTAAACATATTCCTTTAGAGGGTTAGAGGTGCCATTGTCATAATTTGATAAGTTTATAGTCATTTTTGCACGTTTTTGCGCTAGGAATCCAATTGTGTAGTCTTTTTCTCCAACCGAGGTCTCCATTTTCAGGCCATCATCAAAATTGCAAGTATAAGGGTCATTTTTTGTAAAGTTGATTGTAATTCATTTATGTGATGCCACTTAATGAAAGAAGGTCTCCCCTCTTTGAGCAGACCCCAGAGATGTAGCCCACATTAGGTGAACTCTGTAATCAAGTCATTTGTGTGCCTTTGGTCTCATGGTTGCTTTATGTTTTCCACTTCTTTTTCATGTGTTAAGTTACTTGGTTAATATGCTATTTTATATGCAATTATGTATGCTTTCTTGAAGTTAAATGATTTGGGTCACCGAGGACATCGAGACAACATGATTCCATAATTGTTGTGGTTAATAGGTTAAGTAAGGTAACTCACTTCATTGCAATGAAGTCTATGAATTCAGCTAGTGGGATAGCTCAGATTTTCATCATGGAGATAGTGAGATTGCATGGTGTTCCTAAGAAGATTTTATCCGTTAGAGATGCCAAGTTCACTTCCAGGTTTTGGAAGGAGTTGTTAGCAGGTTTAGGGACATATTTAGCCTTTAGTACAACTTATCATCCATAGAGATATGAATAGATAGAGAGGGTTAACATGATTCTTTAGGACATGTTAAGGATGTACGTTATGCATCAGTAGAGGAAGTGGGAAGAGTATCTTCCACTTGTAGAGTTTGTGTATAATAATGGGTATCAATAATCCTTGAAGATGAGTCCATTTGAGGCACTTTATGGGCAGAGTTGTAATACTCCTATCAGTTGGAGTGATCCAATGAATAGGGTATTGATTGGACCATATATGTTGGCAGAGATGGAATAAGAAATGTAGGTTATCAAAAGGAATATAAAGGAAACATAGGACAAACAAAAGAGTTATGCAGATTAGGACAATATATTTAAGTAGTTTAATGTTGGGGAACATTTGTATGTGTGCATCAAAACCATGAAGAGCTCCTTGAGGACTGGATCATGTGCTAAGTTGGCCCCTTGGTATTGTGGGTCTTTCAAGATCCTTGAGAAGATTGGAGCAATGGCCTATAGACTTGTATTTCCTCCGATAATGAAATTCCATGATGTTTTCCATGTTTCATTTCTTAAGAGATATGTCCAATATGTTGATCATGTGATTGATTGGTCTATATTATAGGTGGAACTAGAGGGGGAATTCTAGCTAGAACCACAATGCATATTGCAGCAAAAACAACTCATGCTCTAGAATAAAGAAATCGAGCAAGTTAAAGTGTAGTGGAAGCACTTTGGGTCCGAGGAAGCTACATGGGAGATGGCTGATCAGATGAGATCTTTATATCCTTCATTATCTACTGGTTCAAGCAAATGAATTTTTTGCATATGTATATTTATATATGGATGTTGTTGTAGATACCATAATGAGCTGCGTTATAAAGCTCCATTAAGTGGTATGATTCTCATGTTTGTCATGTTGGTCATGGTTTGCAGTGGTTGTTCATTGTAAATATATCATTGAGCTATGCTATAAAGCTCGATGGGAAGTATGTTTTTTTTGTTTTTTGTTTTTTGTTTTGTTTTGTTTTTGTTTTTGTTTTTGTTTTTTGTTTTTTGTTTTTGTTTTTTTGTTTGTTTTTGTGTTGTTGTTGTTGTTGTTGTTGTTTTTTTTTTTTTTAGCGGTTTGTTGGTCTTAGGTGTCATAGAACACCGAGGACGGTGTTCCCCCAAGGGGGAGGGTTTTGTAACAACCCTTGGTTGATTTTCCATGTAACACTCTAGAGGCCCTAGAACAAATTGGGTTGAGTTACTAGTCCTGGAGCCTATGTTGGGAGAAATGCTCTTGATCCCTTGGTGGGTTGAGTTACTAGTTCCTGGAGCCCTGAACAACTTGGGTGGAGACTGATCTAGTAGGTGTTAGTGATGTTCGACTGTAGAAGCTTTGTGGTTGAGAGTTGAGATGATTGACCTCTAGAATCGCTGTGTTGGTTTGGTCTTTGTTTATTCCATTAGATCCCACATTCATGCTTGGAATATGGTGCAGGGGTGATTGGTCAAAAGAGAGATTTGGTTCAACCCAATCTATGGTCGGGTAGTATATGGAAGTTCTTGACTTGGTTGGCATTTTCATATGTTAATATGAGACATTTTCCTATTGTGATCTATGAGAATTTGTAGTGATTATGTTGGTGATAATATGGATGAGTTGCCATGATTACTATGTTGATTATTTCTGGTTATATGTTGGTTATAAGATGTGTACCATTTGTGGCTCTTGTCATGAATTGTTTAGTTATTTATTGGTTGATGACTGTATGGACCAAAGAGTGTTGTTGTAGCTATGTGTGGAGGGCATAGAGCTTTTTTGATAATTCTCCGGTGATTTTATTGAATTAGTGAACACATATGTATTTATAACCTACAGGTACTATGTATGCAATGTTTTTATAAATGAGTAATTTGGACCTCCAACTTTCTGGGGTCGTAGCTTTGGTATACAATCTCCGTTTTACTATCATAATACCTTGTTCTGAAGATATCTATGATGAGGTCAAGATGAAAAGAGGTGTAACAAATTAAACACTTTTATGATGTCCATGTATTCCTTGAAAATGTCGTTTAGGCCCTCAAAATGGCCTCGAAAGTTCAGAACCCGAAAAAACTGCCAAAAATAGAAATTTATGTTAAATTTAAGGAAATGAAACTGAAAATAAATAGTGCTGCATCAAGTTAAGATGATAACAATGTGATCATGTGTCACCAGGTGTTTGCAGTCAGTTCTGGACTTGTGGACCCCATTTTCCATAAGTGCATATTGGAAATTTGACCGCGCATAATAACTCTCATCCCATGTTTACCCTGGTGAGCAGGTTAAAGTGGGTAAATATGGGGTGAGGTGGTTAAACAAGGCTTCCTCATATCAAAAGGAGTTCAAATCCCAGGGTCATCTTGGCCTTCAAAACTATAATACGGTCATAGCATGCTTCATGGTAATCAATGGGCACTATTGAGTGCTGGTGTCCTAAAATGGCTTTGTTCTCGAAATCTTTCACAAGCATATCACTGCATGATTCAATTATTTTATTGTTGATGCCATCAATCTTGTAGCCAGCTCCAACCACCCAACCAGGGAAAATTCTACACTTTCCTACATCATAACACATTAATTTCATCAGACTCATCATAACGGGTTGCATTAAATTTGAATCATACCTCATTAGTAATTTATCCATGAGGTGAACTTGGAATTATACTTCAATTCCTATCACAACAAAACCAAGTTAGCTCATAACACAAGCCATCATAAATCAATGAAATATTGATACTTATCATAAATTTCTCCTTTTACCTTCCTTTACACACATTGGGTTGGTAGTCCATCTAGTAAGCACCCAGTTCTTTCTCTTCACTTTAACTGCATACACACACCAGATTGGCCCACTGCCTTCTCTTCTCTTCTCTTTGACTTCCACTCCAAGGTGGATATATATATATATATATATATATAGATATCGGTCAACATGATCATACATTAAATATACCAACATCCATCAACATAATTATGCATGCAATATATAGTACACGTGCAAGTGTATTCAAGGGTTAAGAGAACTCCCTTGCCATTTTTAAAGCTACACATATCTATGTCCATCATTCACAAGGACTCAACCAACCCATTAGGCTTTGTCATTACTTAACAATGCCCATAAAGCCATTAGCTTGTGCCAAATTAATCTAGGGTTTAAGTGACTTCATGATTATAGTCAAGCATGCATTATATAACCTTTTCACACTATTATTGTTTTCATTTTTACTAATTATTCTGTTCATGTCCATTTCCCAATAGCGTTCCATTTTACCTGGAACTTTACTTGGCATGTTTTCCTTCTTGTCTATCAAGGACTTTTGAGGATTTTTGGCCTTCCTGTCACTACAACCTCCTTGTTACAAGGTCCCCAAGCATGAAATTCGAAATTTAAATATAAAAAACCCATGCAAGAGGAAAAAAGAAGGCAATTATTGCAAAAGGACATGAAATTCACAACAATAGTGATTCACAAAAACCACAAGTAAAACAACATCAGAAACAACACCAAAAACTAGCATAGCCATGCAGTACTCTAAAACCAAGATGAAATCAATCCACGAAGTCAAAAAATTAAAGCCACAAGACATAAGAATTAATTAAAGTAGTACCCAAAAATGAAATCCATTTCCATGGGTCCAACATTCATGGCATTCTCATCCATCATTCAAGCGTGCATATGTATACTTATACATGTATATTCATACACCACATTAGTTTAAGACTTCTTTACAAGGCTAGAAGCAACCTAGAAGTCTTACATTCCCCGAAAGTTCATAGGGGACCTTTTCAACACACACACACACACACACACACACACACACACACACACACACACACACACATACCAAGGAGCTGAATGGAATGCCCCCTCCTCCTTCTTGGTGTACTGCATTGTTGATTCGTGTTCCCATGGTCCATAGGGGCTGTTGCCTTGCGTCTTCTTTCCACAGGGACAATCATTTCGTGTTCCCATGGTCCATAGGGGCTATTGTCTTGCGTCTTCTTTTCACAGGGACAATCATTTTTCAAATTCTCTTCTCTATAACACCAAAAAAATATTAACCTCTCCTTTTCAGCCTCACGAGGTTGCTTCCTACTATTACCATCCTTCCTTTTGCAGGATTCAGCTTGGTATTTCATTTTCCACAACGATTTTTGCAACTCATCTTTCCACTCAGCTAGTTCTCGCTATTTCCTGGTGAGTTTTCCAATTTCTTCTCTGCATATATTTAGCTTATTTCTAATTCTTTGAGCTCAACCTCCAAATTACTAAAGGTTCTCTTCTTCCAGAGGGATGTCCCTCTTTCTCACTCTCGATGGAGTTAGTCCATATCCACCTGCACCATGCCATGATACATGTTTCTTTTTGTTGCCACAATCGGATTTTAGTGCATTAATATATACATATAGACAAATACACAAGTTTCCTTGCATTGTTGTACCAAGCACACTACCTTGCACTGTATACATGTCTCATTTTACATATTAGTGACATGTCTCAAAATCTAGGACAAACCTATTTCAACTTAGATTTCTTTTTCTCAGGCCATAATTTCTACATGCACATGCACATACCAGATCATTCATAACCATGCATTCATAAGATTCCAGTTTCTTTATCAAACTTAGTTATAATTAGAAACCAAATACCATGCCAAATCAATATAATTCAATTCATTTAGTCTCTTTACTTGTAAAACACACAAATTGGAAACCAAACTCAAACGTATATTAATTATTGATCTCATGAATGATGTACATAGTGTACATATAAATATATACAAGAAACCATTGAATTATTTTCTTGGTCTTCTTGGACTCTAATAACCACTCACCATAACACAAAATTAATCCCAAGGATTATTTGTCTAACATTACCCCTTAATCTGAAGGGATGTATCAAAGTCCAAGAATGAGAACTCAAAATGCAAAAATGCATCTCAGGTAAGAGCTTAATGTCTCTCAGAAATGGTTTTTAAGGATAACCATAAACTGAAGATGGTGGTTTTTAAGAGAAAACAACAAACGATACCCACATCTAGAAACTTCATAGCCGTTCTCAGATCAATCAAAACAACATGCCAGAAGCATGCAATCATGCTCATTCTCATAGAGAATAAATCAAAAACTCTGTCTACAACTCTGAATCTGAAGTTGGACTCTAGAATGTAGCAACAAAATTCTGATCTTTTTCTCAAAATCACTTGACAAATATTTGAACTTGTAGCAAACCATCAATTCCATCATTTCCCCTCCTTGTTGGATACAGGGTGAGAAGATGAAGCATTGTTCATCATTGCAAGGATGGTCAATACTCTCAAACATATCTTGTGGTATGATCTATAAATCGTCTTTGCTGTTCTGGACCAATCCCCAGAAGAAATCCATCCAAAATTTAGTTTCTCTCTTGTAGTAGTCTTCTTTTTGGAACATATAGTTGAATGGTGATTGCACTTTCCAAAATGCTCACACGGGTGAAGATCAAAACACCGATATTTCACATGTCCAACTATATCACAATGTTGGCACCGATCGATTTTTTCGAGAACAACACCATCCAAAAATCCATCACTACAAAATTGTATATGTTTAGAAAAATTAGGAATATGAAAATATACATCTAGGACATCCTTGTTATATCCCAAACCAGCTATGTGTTTTCTATGCGTAATTTCTTCCCACAGTCTTATAAAGGTTTTAGGAATGATAGTCTACACATCTATATGTAAATGACTCTTACATACCCTTGCATGACTTTCCGTTGCATCCAAACTTGCTCTTGAAATCACTTCATTACTCTGATCATTCTGTGACTAATGATCAAGCTCAAACAAACTATTGTTATAAACAAACTCAATTATATATTAATGAATGATCTCAATGAATGATGTACATAGTGTACATATAAATATATACAAGAAACTGTTGAATTAGTTTTCGGGTGTTCCTGGACTCTAATAACCACTCACCATAACACAAACTTAATCCCGAGGATTAGTTGTCTAACATTATTGTGATTATCAACACTAATCGAGAAGTCGGCCTTATCAATAGTGACCAAAGTAGCATGTATTTTCAACCTCTTATAATTATAAAGGCAATTATTTCAAAAGGACATGAAATTCACAACAACAATTATTCACAAAAACCACAAGTAAAACAACATCATAAACAAAACCAAAAACATGCATGGCCATGTACTAGTCTAAAACCAAAATGATATCAATCCATGAAGTCAAGAAATTAAAGTCACAACACATAAGCATTAATTAAATTAGTACCCAAAAATCAACTCCATCTCCATGGGTCCAACATTCATGGCACTCTCATCCATCTTTCAAGCATTCATATGTATACATATACATGTATATTCACACACAACATTAGTTCAAGACTTCATTACAAGGCTAACAATGACCTTGAAGTCTTACATTCCATGAAAGTTCATAGGGGACCTTTTCAACACATACACATATCAAAGAGCTGGAGGGAATGTCCCCTCCTCCTTCTCGGTGTCTTGCATTGTTGATTCGTGTTCCTGTGGCCCATAGGGGCTATTGTCTTCCCTTTTCTTCTTACGGGGACAATTCCTTTTCTGATGCTCTTGTCCACAACACCAATAAGAGATTATTAAATTCTCATTTTCAGCCTCAAAAGGCCTCTTCCTATTATTACCATACTTCCTTTTGGAGGGTTCAACTTGGTATTTCATTTTCCGACACCGTTTTCACAACTCATCATTCCACTCGGCCAATTCTTGCTATTTCCTAGTGAGTTTTTTGAGTTTTGCTCTGCATATCTTTAGCTCATCTTCTGGGTATTTGAGCTCAACCTCCAAATTATTGAAGGTTCTCTTTTTTGGATGGTGTTGTCATTGATGTCAACCTCAGGGACTTGAGTGGGTTTGAATTTGGCTGAAACATCAGTCATTGATGTTAAATGAACAATGAACACTGAACACTTCTTAGAATTGTTTGGATTACATCAAGTTGAAGGCTACATTGTTGGATGGTTGAAAACCCAAGTCCTAGGGTTTGGGTTCCCTAGACTGAGGACATACCCTGAACTTTTCAATGGCTTTTGAAGTGGAAAATCATTGAGTTTGGTTTGGAGATCATGTCATTGGATTCTCCTTGTCAGTATTTTTCAGGTGGTATGTGGTACGACACGTAGTTCCTCCTGGTTTGAGAGATAATTGATTTTTAAGTTGGTGACCCCACTTTATGGGTTAAAACCACAAGGGGTTGTGACTTGACACATTTTCATTGGTTATGGGTATCAAAATTAGGCATGATGGGTTTCTTGTCATGTTTAGTGAAGAGTTCATGATTGAGAAAGCTTAACAAGCCTCTAGGCACCCATATAATTCCTAGATATCACTAAAAACCTAATCATTTCCTTAGGGCATAACAAAAAAATTGATAATACTTATTGAATTAATTAACATTACTTTAAGGGATAAAATTCCTCCAACGTTAATATTGAAGCCCTTACCATACATTGTAAAAGGACTTTAAATGAACTCACAAATCATAACTCAACACATTCTCTTTTGTATTAACTCTGTGATTTTTGACCTAGATTGTAGACTCCTGAGGCAAGATATTTCAGCCTCCAAAAGGCACAATCGAACAAGTATTTAGGGCTCTCTCCTCAGTGAAATTCAGAGGTAAGGTCTCTATTTGTTTGGCACATTTCTCACTGCTTTTATGGCATAGTTCCTCCTACAAAACAACAAAATTTTTGCTTGGATGATGTTTTTTTTGGGCTTCTAAGGTAGTGAAATTGTTGGCTAGGGATTCTATGTTTTCAACCTCCTTCCTTCATTGTTTTAGGTCATGTTGTGGAGAATCACAGGTCAGGTTAAGTTTTCTTTGTGAAAATTCTATAGTATTTACCTTGTTGTGGATTCGGTTGGGATGCTCCTCTAGTGCAGGCAAAGGACGACTCTCCAGGGCACAAAACATAAAACAATTGGTGTCACTTTTTGGATTTGTTTTGGTAAAAATTTTTTATGTAGTTTTTTGTTCCTCCTTTAGGGCACATATTGTAAATTAGTCTCAAATATCTTACTTTTTTCGCAAGTTTGTTTTTTGTTTTGTTTTTTTAAATCAGTCATTTTGGGCTTCATAACATGGTCCCATATCAATATTGCAGAAGGAACAAACCTATAACTTACCTATGGTACGAACTTATTAATATAAAAACAGTTTGATGAGGGTATAACACCAACAACACTTCCCTAGATAGACTGTTAGAGTTTGTATTCTCTATTCCCCTTGATGACAATAATGAGATTGTAATCTCCTATACAGTGAGAAGGTGACCTACAACAGTCTGAGGCATTTCACTATCATCACAAGCAATTTTCCTTTAAATTGTTAACATATAGTAAAGGTAATTTCCATGTATTTAAATATCAAGATAATGTTGGTATGTTAGGTAAAGTACAAAGTTTCATCATTAGCTACAACATTCTTGACAAAGTGGTGTGTGACAACATTCTTGGACAAGTAGTAACTGATAAAACAGTGAGATTGTAATGATGTAATGACCTATTGATGACTAAGGCCCTATTGACATCTTTGTGACTATTCTAGGAAAACCAATGACATAAAATTAAAGCACTAATATGACCTTTGTATCAGCAGTATTGATGATCTTGTAATAAATTTACAATGAACTGATGTTTGATGTGAAAGTGACATAATAGATCAATGTAACCCTCAACAAGTAAAGTTATGAGACAATAGTGTTACGTGACATAAATCTGACATTTATCATGACATGAGGTCGTAGTGAAATTGTGAGACCACGAGTCAATATTAATAACCTAACAATGACAAGGATAGTAACATATGCATTAACATGTTATGTGATGACAATTCTTGTGTATGTATAAACTTGACACCTAGACATGACTTGACTCCCCGGCATAACATATTGACTTGACACCTATACATAACACATTGACTTGACTTGACACACATTAACATATTAAATTGACTCATAGATCTAATATGTAAAGAAACTTGTCATAGTAAGTTGACACCCTCACTTTGACCAAACATGACTTTGACATAGACATGTAACTATAATGGCTTAGAGATTTGTTTTACGGGTCTTGTAGTGATGACCTAAAGAGTGTTTAGTGACACAAATGTAACGTTGTAGGGTAGCAGGTATTTCAATATCATCTTATTGCATAACTTACTAATGTGAAGATGGATAACAATGTATGATTAATGATTAGTTGTAGTGAAAAGACATACGCTGGTAGCTCTCTGTGAGCAGAACTTGAGAGCATTGGCTGTAGGTCATAGAGATGACTTGAGGCATATTGGAGTATGCCATCATCATATATTTAGGTTCAACAATTGCTAAAATATAGGCAGTTTGGGTCAGTGATGTGGTTGCCTATAGATGAGCTTTGATTCTCATTCATTTGCGAGCAACGCAGTGCAGTGACGTGCAGTTGGTAGCCAATTTGCAAGCTCATGAATGCTCATCTATTCATGTGTATTTGAGTAGTGACAATGATGTGCAATTGAGCATTGACAGTGATGTGCAGTTGGGAAATGGTAGTGAATAATGATAACAAGTTGCATAGTGGTAAACTTGTGTAGTGTTAGTTGACTTGGCAACGTTAACAGTGAGGCTTTCATGAGCAGATTTGTGTAGTGATCAATTTGGATAATATTGTGTAGTGTGGTTAGTGGCTACTAGGATTTGACAGGTTATAACATTATCTTCTTTACAACATTCTTCTCTTAATTTAGATCATAAGGGGATCCAATATGAAAATTGTGAAACGTGGTACGCCGACTCTTCAGGGTGGTAGGGTGGTGTAAGGAAGGTGATTGGAGACACCTTTAGGTTGTGGCTTAATAACTCTTCAAGGTGGAAGGGTGGTGCTAGGGAAAATCATGGTCTACACAGGGAATTGTGGTGTCTTTCTAGTTGTGGCTGATAAATTATAGGGCAACGAGGCATCCTTCTGATAGCAGCTTGTAAACAGATTGTTGGGGCACTCGTCAGGTTGTGGTTGATAAATTATAGGGAAACGAGGCATCCTTCCGATAGTAGCTTGTAAACAGATTGTTGGGGCACTCGTCAGGTTGTGGCCTAACTTACAGGGTATTGGGGCTTCCTTCTAGTTGCAACATGTATTAGGGTGTAGTTACATCATACATGTTGTAACCTATGAATTAGAGGGTTAACGCCTCCCTTAGTTGTAGCTGAAATCTTGATGTAATTAATTTTTCTTTTGAAGAGAGAAAAATACAATTACTAAGAAGTGTTCGATGGTTTTTGACCAAAAAGGGGGATTTCCACCTAAAAAAAATTGTGTCCACTATTTTATCTTTTTGCATTGTTGTTTGGTGTTGTCTACTATTGATTATTGTTTATGATTATCTCAAGAAGAACAAAAATAATAACTAAATATTAACTAATGCTCTGAAAATGATTAAAAAGTGTTAATTTGCTAAGAAATATTGATTCACCCCACTCTTAGTATTTCCAACACTCTTCTTTTGGATGGATGTCCCTCTTTCTCATTCTTGATGGACTCAGTCCATATCTTGCTGCACCATGCCATGATACATGTTTCTTTTCACTGCCAAATAGTCTTGCTATGTGCTTCCACATACACTCAATTGTTAGTGCAGTAATATATACATATAGACAAATACACCAATTTCCTTGCCTTGTTGTACTAAGCACGCTGCCCTGCAACTATACACGTGTCTCACTTTACATATTAGTCATATGTCTCAAAATCTAGGACAAACATATTTCAACATAAATCTCTTTTTCTAAGGACAAAATTTCTACATGCACATGTGCATATCAACTCATTCATAACCAAACATTTAGAAGATTCCAATTTTTTTATCAAGCTTAGTTATAATTGGAAACCATATACCATGCCCAATCAACATAATTCAATTTATTCAATCTCTTTACTATGACTATGCCCACTAATAAAGAAGTTGACATTTTCATAAGTGACCAAAGTAGCATGTATGTTTAGCCTCTTCACGCAAGGCCAATGATAACAATGCATCCCATAGAATTATAAAGACAATTATTGAAAAAGGACATGAGATTCACAACAACAGTGATTCAGAAAAAATGCAAGTAAAACAACATCATAAACAAGACCAAAAACCAACATGGTCGTGCACTAGTCTAAAACAAAAATGATATCAATCCACAAAGTCAAGAAATTAAAGCCACACCACATAAGCATTAATTAAAGCAGTACCCAAAAATCAACTCCATCTCCATGGGTCCAACATTCATGGCACTCTCAACCATCATTCAAGCGTGCATATGTATAAATATATGTGTATACTCATACACCACATTTGTTCAAGACTTATTTACAAGGCTAGAAACAACCTTGAAGTCTTACATTCCCCGAAAGTTCACAGGGGACCTTTTCAACACACATACTCACACACACGCACACACATACCAAGGAGATGGATGGAATGCCCCCTCCTCCTTCTCGGTGTCTTGCATTGTTGATTTGTGTTCCCATGGTCCATAGGGGTTATTGTGTTATGTCTTCTTTTCGCAGGGACAACCCTTTTTCAAATTCTCTTCTCCATAACACCAACATGAGACTATCCTCTCCTCCTTTTCAGCCTCTCGAGGCCTCTTCTTTCTATTACCATCCTTTCTTTTGGAGGATTCAACTTGGTATTTCATTTTCCGAAGCCGTTTTTGCAACTCATCATTCCACTCAACCAATTCTTGCTTTTTCCTATTGCGTTTTATGAGTTCTTCTTTGCAGATTTTTAGCTCATCTTCCAAGTCTTTGAGCTCAACCTCAAAATTCCTGAACGTTCTCTTCTTTTGGAGGGATGTCCTTCTTTCTTGTTCTTGATGGACTTGGTCCATATCTTGTTGCACCATGTGACAATACATGTTTCTCTTCGCTGCCACTAGGTCTTGCTATGTGCTACCACATACACTTCACTGTTAGTGCATTAATACATACGTATAGAAAAATACACCAGTTGCCTTGCCTTGGTTTACCAAGCACGCTGCCTTGCAATTGTACACATGTCTCACTTTACATATAAGTCACATGTCTCAAAATCTAGGACAAACATATTTCAACATAAATTTATTTTTCTAAGGCCAAAATTTCTACATGCATATGCACATATAAGTTCATTCATAACCATTCACTCAAAAGATTTCAGTTTCTTTATCAACCTTAGCTATAATTGGAAACCAGATACCATACCAAATCAACATAATTCAATTCATCCAGTCTCTTTATTGTACAGACATATATACATACATATATGTATGTATGTAATCACTGATTGGGAAACTATCTGTATATGTACAATATACTACACAGTGGGAAAAGTCTAAGTTGTAAACTGATAGGTATATGATTTTATGATGTTGTAGCATGGATAGCATGACTTATTTCTATTTAAATGAAAGTATGTGTACATGTAAGTATTGATTGAATGGGAAAGTCACGTTTCCGGATTGTTACATTGAAAATAACCTCAACAGAGGCTTGCCTTTTCTTTATGGTGATTGGGGCATTCTTCTAGTATAGTGGAAAAACACTTGAAATATGTAGCTCAAACAATGAGGACATGGTTAAAGATGTTGATGATATTGTTGTTTATGATAGTCAATTCTATAAGATTCATTGTTATCATTGGCCTTGCATGAAGAGGCTAAACATACACGCTACTTTGGTCACTCGTGAAAAGGTCAAATTCTCGATTAGTGGTGATAGTCACAGTAAAGAGATTGAATGAATTGAATTATGCTGATTTGGCATGGTATTTGGTTTCTTCTTATAACCAAGTTTGATAAAGAAGCTAGAATATTATGAATGCATGGTTATGAATGAGTTGATATGTGCATGTAGAAATTATGGCCTTAAAAAAATAAATTTATGTAGAAATATGTTTGTCCTGGATTTTGAGACGTGTACAGTTGTATGGCAGTGTTTTTGGTACAACAAGGCAAGACAACTTGTGTATTTGTCTATATGTGTATATTAATGCACTGACAACTGAGTGTATGTGGCAAAAAATAACAAGACTCAATGAGAGTGAAAAGAAACATGTATCGTGGCACAGTGCAACAAGGTATGGACCAAGTCCATCGAGAATGAGAAAGAGGGACATCCCTCCAGAAGAAGAGAACCTTCAATAATTTGGAGGTTGAGCTCAAAGACTTTGAGGATGAGCTAAATATCTTTAGAGAAGAACTCAAAAAACTCACTAGGAAATATCAAGAACTGGCTGAGTGGAATGATGAGTTGCAAAAACGGTTGTAGAAAATGAAATACCAAGTTGAATCCTCCAAGATGAAGTATGGTAATACAAGGAAGTGGCCTCGTGAGGCTGAAAAGGAGGAGAGGATATATTTTTTTGGTGTTGTGGAGAAGAGCATCTGAAAAAGGATTGTCCCCACAAGAAGAAAAGGAAAGGAAATAGCCCCTATGGGCCATGGGAACATGAATCAACAATGCATGACACCAAGAAGGAGGAGGTGGCATTCCCTCCATCTCCTTGATATGTGTGTGTGTATGTTGAAATGGTTCCCTATGAACTTTCAGGGAATGTAAGAAATCAAGGTTGTTGATAGCCTTGTAAATAAGTCTTGAGCTATTGTGGTGTGTGAATATACACGTATATGTATACATATGCACGCTTGAATGATGGCTAAGAGTGCCATGAATATTGGACCCATGAATATGGAGTTGATTTTTGGGTACTACTTTAATTAAGGCTTATGTGTTGTGGCTTTAATTTCTTGACTTCATGGATTGATATCCATTTGGTTTTAGACTAGTGCATAGCCATGCTAGTTTTTGGTCTTGTTTATGTTCTTTTACTTGCGGTTTTTGTGAATCATTATTGTTATGAATTTCAGGTCCTTTTGTAATAATTGCCTTAATAATTCTTTGGGATGCATTGTTATCGTTGGCCTTGCATGACGAGGTTGAACACACACGCCACTTTGCTTACTTGTGAAAAGGTCGACTTCTCGATTAGTGGTGATAGTCACAATAAAGAGACTTAATGAATTGAATTATGTTGATTTGGTATGTGTAATCATTCTTACCACTACATACTGCTCCCCATTGCACCTCTAGGGTGGGACCTTAGGGACACATCATTTCAGTCCCATGACCCCGAAGACTCACTTGTTTCTCCTTTTATACCCCTAAGACATGTCATCCTGATCCCCACCATCCCGACGAATCTTCCCGACAACTCCCTCTTTTGCATCTCTCGGGTGGGGACCACTGGGACACATCATCACGGTCCCTTTACCCCAATGGAACCTCTTTCTCGCTTCTTTTTCACTCCAGGATGGGACCACTGGGACACATCACCTAAGTCCTACCATCCAAGATAATCCTTTGACTGTTATCTTCCTAACCATCTGGGTGGGTCCCATTGGGACACATCAGCCCTGGGTCTATGCCCGCGTTCAGAACCCGAGCGATACGAATGCAAAAGGATTGGTTTTGCATGATCAACATGGGTTTTTCCTCCATGGAGTTTGACAAAGAAGCTAAATAATTGAATCAACAACAAAGGTTAAAAATCCCTCCCTAATGTGTAATCACACTGTCTGCATAGTTATGCACACTCTGTGCCCCCAACACTAACATTAAGGCACACACACACACAGATATATGTGTGTGTGTGTGTGTGTTTACCCTATCTGAGCACAAGTCCAACTGAACCCCATGACTATAATAGCCATTCCAACAGGGACCTTCCACATCATTCCAACACAGAGATGACATATAGAATATAACATCCAACCTTGAGGGATGATATAGTGATACATAAAGAACAAAGAGGAAACCTGGTGCAAATTATGGGGATATAAATTCAATTTATTAAAGCTCATGAAACAATGTCATCCACAACACTAAACACAGTGCTTACTTTGGCTTGAGTTCTCATTAACAAAGGACTTTTAACCCAAAACTAGGGTATAGATAGTTAAAGATGTGAAGAATACCTTCATTTAAATTAACATGTCAACGAAGATAAAAGAGGAGGAAATCTTCAGATTCACCACATTGAAACATAAGCAACATTAATGCAAGCTTGAGATTTGTAGGTTTTAACCTTGTACAGAAATTACCTGCAAATGAATTCTTCAAATAGAAAAATAAACAATGGTGAGAATAGAAGACAAATATACACAGATATTTTCCATTCGATCCAAAAATTGGGAGTACTAGATTGATTTTTCATTATGTTCCTTTTAATGTTACAATACATATATATACATGTCGAAGCATTCATAAACTCCAATCCATTAACCATGGATTAGAACATAACCATAGTTCCCTTGATCAGATCTATAAAATACCATGGGTAGAAAACCATCATGCCAAAAACCATGTGCAAAACCCATGCACAAAACCATGGGTAGGTTCACCCACCATCTTTGGGTATGCCCCTCATCCTTGGGTCTACGTAAAAAAACAAATTCCTAGGGCATTGCCTTGTGCAGGGGGGCTACCGTCGATCTAGAGATGGGCAAGTTTGATGAACTGCCCATTTCCCCCCTGCCTTTTCTAACGACTGGGCATGTTAACACGTCAGAATGCATTGATTAGGGTTGAGAGCATCATGGACTGTTGAATTGTTGAACTAGGTCTCTGACTGAACTGACATGCATGAGTTATTTAAGAGAGAATATTCAGTTATCTGAAGTGCAGTAGTTACATGCATGCATGCATTAACTAATTGAACTCACAATTAGTTCCACAAAATGTTGGAATTACTCTAACTGGACTTAACTCAGTTAATTGAGCTAACTAATTACAACTCAAAGTAAAACTCATCCTGATCTCCTTAATCAAGGGATAACTTCCTCAATCAAAGGGGAAACTGTTGCATGTCTTCACATAGACTTCATGTTTGATTTTCTACAACTAATTAACTCAAGATGATTAATTAATTATTTTTACAAACAACTGCTAAGATCAAATTCGAATTTTAATTCTCAATTTTAGTTCAGGGACTAACTAAAATTGGAATGTATCCTGAAATGCTATTTATAGCAGTGCTATTTTTAGCATTTCTTGTTTCTATTTTCATCACTCCCTCTCAACAAAAAAGGGATTATTAGTCACCCCAATCCTTCTCTATGGAACTCGAACTTGCATTTTGACAATGCCTTAGTCAAAATATTTGCATCCTGTTCCTCGGTTGAAACATACAGCAACAACATGATCCTCTTCACCACATAGTCTCGAAGATGATGATACCGAATATCTATGTGCTTGGACCTGTCATGAAATACTAGATTCTCAGAGAGTTGATAAAACTTTGGTTATCACAGTAGATCACAGTTGGATCCATCCTCTGACCAAACAATCCGATTAGAATCTTCCGCATCCAAATGGCCTCGCATGATGCCTGACTGGCAGCCATGTATTCAACCTCTATTTCCTATTGTACCAGGAAACTACAGCTGAACCAAGGTTGAATATTCCTCCAGAAGTGCTCTTCTGGTCTGATGGACTCCCTGCCCAATCTGCATCTGTGAAGCTTGTTAGAGCCTAGATTTACCTCAGGCTGAAAAGGTAAGCTTCTAGGTCCACATCAAACCATGCTCGGCCTCGTAGCTAGCCCTACAAGGACAGGAGAGGGCTCTCTCTGGGTCAATCTCAGCAAGGATAATTAGATGGGGCTTGAGATGACTGATTTTATTACTAATCTTAGGCTAGGTATGAAGTCCAAGGATTTGATTTGGTTTTTTGGGGGTTTTTTGTTGGAAAAAGGGAAAGGCAAATTTGGGTTCGAGGATGAGGCCAAATTTTTGCAAAGTTCCAGTTGGGGCAAGGTAGATAGTAGTTTTGATGCTTTAGATGAAATGAATGGATAGAAAAGACCACTGAGGAGCTGAAGAGAGCAAAAGGCTGCAAGAATCCTCTCCAAATAGATGAAAATATGTAAAAATAAACAAAGTTTAACACAGAGCACCATAAGCTAATGAATTCTACCTTTGTCACTCAATTTGTTTAGTTTCAGAAGCATAGAGAAGGAAAATGGCATACTTAAAACATCAATGGACTTACAATTTACATGAAGAAAAACACCATCAAAACACAGAGCCACATGGATCCCAACAAGTGCTGCAAAACATTGGTCTTTCCTTTGCCAAAAATGCAGAAATCAAATGTACAATGAAGTGCCAAGCAATCCCAAGTGTCCAACCCTGAAAATGACTGAGAAATTACATGATATAGACAAGCCTAAATCCTTCCCATGCCTCTAGGGGTGGAGCTCATCATTCTAGGAGTTGTTTCAACCAATTCTAAACAAGGCACTGAAATCTAGGCAATCAAACAACTTGCCTCTATATGGAAGGAAACTGATTCATTCATTTAATTTCACTTTTTAGTGAATGAATCCTCTAGAACAAGTAAATATGTACCAAAATTACATCATGGTTATGAAATTACATCATGGTAGATCAAGAGTTACATGAAAAAGTGAAACTAGTCAAAATTGGGCGAATTTCTGAGTTGAAGAGTGAAAAATAGGCCAAAATTCTCTATGCGCCACGCCCAAAATCTCTATGTGTCGCGCCACTTTGGAGCTGATTTTGAGGTCCTTACCAAAGTCCAAATTGAGCTCATGATAGCTCGTTGGAAATCCCCACCTGTCTACTTTCCAACGCAAGTGAAATTTCTAGATTTGGTGTCCATTTTCCCCTCCAAATATCCAATCTCCCAAGACTGCTTCCTGTGTGTCAAAATAGGGGTAGTGAGGTCATTTTTTGAGTATTTTTTGAACTTTTGAGGGCTCAAAACCTGCCCAAATTTCTTGGCCATAGATAGGAAAGCATAACGTCTCATGAAAAATCTATAAATTAATTTTTTTTTGGATTTGGAGCTCCCTAGAAAAAGCGAGCGCCATGTGGCGCGGCGCATAGAGCAGAAAACCTTATGTTAAAAATTTCTATGCGTAGCGCCTTTTTGCAGACCAGTTTTGAGGGCCTTCATAGTGTCAAAATTGGGCACGAGATAGCTTTTTGGAAAGGCCTTTGAGTCTAATTTCCAACCCAACTATAATTTTTCAATTTGGAGTTCATTTGCCATCTCAAGAATCAAATATCCAAAGACTAGTCAAAATGTGCCAAATGAGGCTGCCTCAAGATAGAGTGCTGTTGCAGTCAACTTTTGAAGGTGTTCCTCAACTCCAAATTGAGCTCATGATAGCTAATTAGAAAGATCTTTATTTCTAGTTACCATTTGACTCATCAAGAAAGTTAGTTGGCCAGCCAAGCTAGGTGAAAACTTGATTTTCCCAAGGTCACTTTAGAGGTTCATCAATTCTCCCGAGGCAACTGTATTTTTTACATTTATCTAAAACCATGACATCTGTGTAAAACGTGAAGGATATTTTTCTTACTTGGCCTATTTTGGACAAAAACCTCTCTCAATTTTCCCAAATTCATCTTTAATTTGTCGGAAACAACGATGGAGTAAAACCTATCCCGATGTGTGGAACAGGGGATTTGTCGAAATGAAGTGAAATGAAGGGGATAAGGGGCTTCTAAATTCTTGAGAAAATTTTGAGAAGTGGGAAGGGATGCTAGGAAGTAGAGAAAAGTGGAATTTCAAATATTGAGTGAGGGGAAGGGGTCCAAAAGGGCAAAACACATGCCCAACCTAGGAAATTGTCAAGTTGTAGCAAGAAACTAGGGTTTGTGCAAAAATTAGGAATTTGAGGGATCTTAGTGATGGGAAGTGTTTAATAAAGTACATTAATGAAGGGGAAGGTGTATGAACATCAGGATACAAGTTTTGCTGATGATTTGACCATCCAAGAGAAATTGTCTTCAAAACCCTAGGAGAGGGAAATGACCTTACCTAGGCGCAATTGAAGCATGAACAAGGCATAAAATGACCCAGTGGAACTTGGCATGATGATGCCAATCCTCTGAATGATGGTACACTCAGCTGAATGGTGATATGAAGCTCTTGGGACAACAATTAGGTTTTGGGGATTTATGGTTAGGATTTGGGAAAAATGGGGACTTGGGATAGGGGATTAGTGGATTTAGGGGGTAGGGGAACTTAGGGAATAAGGGAATCAATGGAAAAATGGGGTAAGGGAATAAAATTGGTGGCAAAACAGTGAATCAAAACCCTAGGTAGCAACTTTGTTTGAGGAATTTCAAATGGTAGGGTTTGATCTCTTTAAACACTCACCATGAAACACACATCGTCAAACAATCATCAAACTTGGACAAAGAGCAATGACAAAGGGTCAACCTACTTGGAATAGTGTGAATCCATGCATTTTTGGGTGATTGGAGGGAGTTCTGGAAGTTTTCGGGCTATCTAGCTGTGTGCGCCGCCCATCCAGCCCAATGTGCCGTGCCCAGTAAATGCGCCGCGCCCGTGCTTTTTTACATGTAAACTGAGGCCCAATGCGCCGCGCCTGGTGAGTGTGCCGTGCCTCCTGCCCAGTGTGCCGTGCCGGTCAACTGGGAGCAATTTTCACCCAAAACTCCCGCAGCCACTTTGCTTTGTTTTCTCTTTGCTCTCTTGCGTGTAAATGAACTATTGAAGCACAAGAATATCTCCTATGGCATGGACTTTGATTCTTCATTTGGCAAACTCACTTTTGTAATGTTGCAGACTTTGGCACTTTCACATAACTCTGTTTTTGCTTCCACTTTGATTTTTGGCCGAATGATGAAACTTTGACTATTTTTGCAGGGATGATTGGCATGTAATTTCGACAAAGGATGACCAGGGCTGCGCCTGAAGTACCTCATGACTGAAAATCTTTAAAAATTACATATTTACTACAAACCATAAATTTGATGATTTCTTCTTCAAAACAAAGTTTTGAAGAAGAATCATGATCAAACATATTGACGATGAAATTTTGCAATGAAAACTGGTTTTGAACCTCCCTCATGTGCTTGTGGACATTATTAGACTTTTTGAAGACGAAACCCTAGACCTAATGACTAAAATGACCCTTTTGCTGACCAAGAGACCAAATAGGATTGTGAATGACTTTAAAATTGATTTTGATGTATAGACACGGACCAGCAGATACATGACATGAGGGAGATGAGTGACAAGACCGTTCTGTCAGAAAATCGATGCTTCTAATGGAATGCAAATGATTGGACTAAATGAGACACCTAAAAATGAAATGCAACAAAAGAGATTTTGATCGCTGACGGAGGGATGAAAAGACCGACTCTAACATTGGATCCAATGGGGATGGTAGCTCCTTGGAGGTGCCAAGAACTGCAGATCTTTAGGAGAGCAAACAATGCCTTCATCCATTGGGAAACTGAGTCACAACACGAAAACTGACATTATGCAGACTGACTCTGACTCAAGGCTAAAACTAAAAACCATAATAAAATTAAACATGACTAAATTATAACTAATAAACTGGAAAGATGCTCATATTTGAGCTTATTCATCAAACCTACTCTAATTGTTCTTTTCACCACCCAATCAAGTGAAATGGAACAACCAATGCAACCAGGTAAGTATCCTAGCTGTTATTTGATTTCTTCCCAAATGCTTTTTGATGCGCAGGAAAAGGGATGAATTGAAAAGCAACTCCCATGGAAACTTGGAATCAAGTTGACTGCTGATAAACTTGCAAAGCATGAATTGACTGGATGACTTCAAGAATACTGCGAAAGGATCTTCATAAACATCACTATTGATTTCCATTAACACATTACTGCTCTGGTCCAAGTAATCTTCATAGCTCGATATTAAGATTTTACTCACATCTGTGCTGTCTTTCTTTGGGGACAACAACAGGCTGTCAAAAGGATCCCTAATTTTGTGGATAACCAAACTCTGTTACTGATTCCAAACAGAACAAAAGTCTCTGTTATCAATCTCTTCATATGACTGCAAACATTGGTGTGAGCTTTGTAATGAAAAATCTGTTAAACAAGACAATGAAGTCGACTTTTGAATAAGATTATTATCAACATTCTTTTCTGGCACGTGGTTAGCTAATGGAGAAGAACTTTTACAGCAAACATCATCCAACACACGAGCAATAGGATCATCAAAAACTTGAAAAGACTGCTTCAATGTGTCCATTGAAACTGTATAACATCCTACTGGCTGTTCATCTTTTCCTTTAGAGATATTACAAAGATTCTTCTTTATAAACTGAAATGCTTCAAAACAAAAGGGTATAGAATCCTCATGCATCATTAGAGCATGTATTTCAAATTCCACACCTTCATCTGTAACCTGACCTTCAATTGCGTTTGGTTGCTGCAAATCCGGTGCTAGGGAGGGTTTTGTTTCCAAAATGATTTCATCAGTCGTTCCAGGGGAAGATTTCTCATTAACAACTTGCTCAAGCATTTCGCTATCTGTCTCATCCTCCACATTGAAACTGAGAGATTGTTGATTTCCTACAGGCTGCTCATTTGAAGATATACTATGCACTTTACCCTTCAAAAACTGAAATGATTCAAAACAGAAAGGTATAGAATCATCTTGCATCATTTGATCATATGTGCCAGCTTCTAAGTCTTCATATACAACTTGACAATCAATGGTATTCGGGTTCTGCAAATCTGAATATGAGAAGTCTTGAACAAGGTTTTCATTGCCCGCAAGATGGTCCAGATCAAGACTTGTCGACAGTTGCTTTCTAATTGCATGAATGTTGTCTCTGATGAAATGAAATGAAGCAAAACAAAAAGGCAAAGACCCTTCACTTACTTCAAAATTTGCTGCACTTTCCTCATCACTGTCATAGCTTATATGCATCGGTTGATCACTGTATTCGTGCTGCTGAAAATGAACTTCCTCCTTCCACAAACTAGCTGCTGATTTGTCTGCAAGATTAGCTTCTGTTTGGAGAACATAATCATCATCATACTGATCAAACTGAGGCAAATCATCAGTATAAAACACATCATCAAGCATACATGTCATATCAACAGATCTCTCTTCTCCAAGATAATCTATAAAACAATCATTATCAGATCTATGACAACTGGGATATAAAAGAAAATGTTTTGGATCAGTAACTTGTTCTTCTTCAATCAGTGAGCCATGCGCTTAAACATCATAATCATTCCTTGCGGCGATCTTTTGCATCATCTCTTCCACTGCACTTGCCAAAATGTCAAGCTTTACCTTTAGAGATGTCGATTCCTCCGGATCTGTGTTTTTCATCTCTTCTTCCTTCAACTTTGCCCTTGGGATCAACAAATGAGCCTCTACATCTATTGCACTATTTTGCATCTCTTCAAGTGTTGCAAGGTTCCTTTCTCTCAGCTGAAACTCCATTTCCAGATCAAAGGCACCCAGGTAGTGCAAGAGAGCAGATCTAGGAGGAGGCCTTATATCAACTGGCATCGAATAATAAACTTGGTTAAATCTAGCAGAAAACTGTTGTACTGTCTCCCCTGGCAGCCTTTTCAGCTGGTTATACTCTTCTATAATCAAGAAAAGGTTCTGTCCGATCACCCACCTGTCGAGGAAAGCTTTGACGAACTGCTAGAAATCGGAGATGCTCGCTTCAGGCAGGGATTTGAACCAACTCTTCACTTTTCCTCGCAAAGAAAGAGCAAAAAGCCTAATACTATCATCTTCGTCATCAACCTCAAAAAGGTCTAGAAAAGTCTCAACATTCTGCACATGTTGCTCAGCGTTGACATTCTTACATTCACCGTCAAATCTCGGCAAATATAGGTAATAATTTGCAGGGAAAGCATGGAGAACAGAAGGTAAAACAAGAGGTTTATACCTATCTGGGACTATAAAAGGTGTAGGAGTATATACAAGAGCTATGGGATCAATTTTGTTTTCTTTAGGCTCATCACTCTGAAGAGAGTCATCATAAGATGTGGGAAAAGTAAGGAGGCCAGGATCAAAGGGAAACTTAGTATTTACACTTTTTGAATAGCTCAAGTGAAGATTTTGATCACATTTATCATACAACAAATCCTGAAAAACTTTCAGGACAACTTCAAGAACAACAAAGATGTAATTTACAAGAAAGCAAACTAGATCCTGAATACCATTCCACTTTGGATACCTGAGCTTTGTGTAATATCCTTCCATTTCCTCAGAGAAAGAGTTAGTCTTCTAGTGGAGTCTTTACAGGAGTCACCAGGTGAATGATTTAAGCCTTCTTATGTCTGATCGTTGTCCACCATCAACCATCAGATCTGAACTTGATACATGTATTGGGGTGATCGTTTAGATCAGATGTTCAGTTTATAAACTAGACCGGAGATTGACTGAAGCAACATTCATCTACTTTCGCTGATGCAAAGCAAGAGCGTTTCAAAGGCTACCAGGCTAACTTCAAGCTCCGTCTATAGTCTACAAAGCCAAACAATGAAAATAAAATTTCTTCCCCAGTGGAGTCGCAAATATGTTAGAGCCTAGATTTACCTCAGGCTGAAAAGGTAAGCTTCTAGGTCCACATCAAACCACGCTTAGCCTCGTAGCTAGCCCTACGAAGATAGGAGAGGGCTCTCTCCAGGTCAATATCAGCAAAAGATAATCAGATGGGGCTTGAGATGACTGATTTGATTACTAATCTTAGGCTAGGTATGAAGTGCAAGGATTTGATTTGGTTTTTTGGGGTTTTTTGGTTGGAAAAAGGGAAAGGCAAATTTGGGTCCGGGGATGAGGCCAAATTTTTGCAGAGTTCCAGTTGGGGCAAGGTAGGTAGTAGTTTTGATGCTTTAGATGAAATGAATGGATAGAAAAGACCGCTGAGGAGCTGAAGAGGGCAAGAGGCTCCAAGAATCCTCTCCAAACAGATGAAAATATGTAAAACTAAACAAATTTTAAGGCAGAGCACCATAAGCTAATGAATTCTACCTTTGTCACTCAATTTGTTTAGTTTCAGAAGCATAGAGAAGGAAAATGGAATACTTAAAACATCAATGGACTTACAATTTACATGAAGAAAAACACCATCAAAACACAGAGCCACATGGATCCCAACAAGTGCTGCAAAACACTGGTCTTTCCTTTGCCAAAAATGCAGAAATCAAATGTACAATGAAGTGCCAAGCAATCCCAAGTGTCCAACCCTGAAAATGACTGAGAAATTACATGATATAGACAAGCCTAAATCCTTCCCATGCCTGTAGGGGTGGAGCTCATCATTCTAGGAGCTGTTTCAACCAATTCTAAACAAGGCACTGAAATCTAGGCAATCAAACAACTTGCCTCTATATGGAAGGAAACTGATTCATTCATTTAATTTCACTTTTTAGTGAATGAATCCTCTAGAACAAGTAAATATGTACCAAAATTACATCATGGTTATGAAATTACATCATGGTAGATCAAGAGTTACATGAAAAAGTGAAACTAGTCAAAATTGGGCGAATTTCTGAGTTGAAGAGTGAAAAATAGGCCAAAATTCTCTATGCACCGCGCCCAAAATCTCTATGCGTCACCCCACTTTGGAGCTGATTTTGAGGCCCTTCCCGAAGTCCAAATTGAGCTCATGATAGCTCGTTGGAAAGCGCTGCCTGTATACTTTCCAACCAAAGTGAAATTTCTAGATTTGTTATCCCTTCCCCCCTCCAAATATCCAATCTCCCAACACTACTTCCTATGTGTCAAAATAGGGGCAGTGAGGTCATTTTTTGAGTATTTTTTGACCTTTTGAGGGCTCAAAACCTACCCAAATTTATTGGCCATAGATAGGAAAGCATAAATAATCATGAAAAATCCAGAAATGTAAATTTTTTTGGATTTGGAGGTCCCTAGAAAAAGCGAGCGCCACGTGGCGCGGCACATAGAGCAGAAAACCTTGTGTTAAAACTTTCTATGCGTAGCGCCTTTTTGAAGACCCGTTTTGAGGGCCTTCCTTGTGTCCAAATTGGGCACATAATAGCTCGTTGGAAAGGTATTTGATTCTAAATTCCAACCCAACTAGAATGTTTTAATTTGGAGTTCATTTTCCCTGTAAAAAATCAAATCTCCCAAGACGGGTCAAAATGTGCCAAATGAGGCTGCCTCAAGGAAGAGCGCTGTTGAAGTCAACTTTTGAAGGTGTTCCTCAACTCAAAATTGAGCTCATGATAGCTCATTAGAAATCTCTTTGTTTCTAGTTATCATTTGACTCATCAAGCAAGTTAGTTGGCCAACTAAGCTAGGAGAAAACTTGAGTTTCCCAAGGTCACTTCAAAGGTGCATCAATTCTCCCGATGCAACTGTATTTTTGACATTTCTCTAAAACCATGACACTTGTGTAAAAAGTGAAGTATGTTTTTTTTCCTTGGCCTATTTTGGACAAAAAAATCTCTCAATTTTCCAAAATTCATCTTTTATTGCTCGGAAACATCATTGGAGTAAGACCTATCCCAATGTGTGGAACAGGGGATTTGTCGAAATGAAGTGAAATGAAGGGGATAAGAGGCTTCTAAATTCTTGAGAAAATTTTTCAAAGTAGGGAGGGATGCTAGGAAGCATGGAAAAGTGGAATTTCAAATATTGAGTGAGGGGAAGGGGTGGAAAAGGGCAAAACACAGGCCCAACCTAGGAAAATGTCAAGTTGTAGCAAGAAACTAGGGTTTGTGCAAAAATGAGGAATTTGAGGGATCTCAGTGATGGGAAGTGTTTAATAAAGTACATTAAGGATAGGGGAAGGTGTATGAACATCAGGATACAAGTTTTTTTGATTATTTGACCATCCAAGAGAAATTGTCTTCAAAACCCTAGGAGAGGGAAATGACCTTACCTAGGTGCAATTGAAGCATGAACAAGGCATAAAATGACCCAGTGGAACTTGGCATGATGATGCCAATCCTCTGAATGATGGTACACTCATCTGAATGGTGATATGAAGCTCTTGGGACCACAATTAGGGTTTGGGGATTTATGGTTAGGATTTGAGAAAAATGGGAACTTGGGATAGGGGATTAGTGGATTTAGGGGGTAGGGGAACTTAGGGAATAAGGGAATCAATGGAAAATTAGGGTAAGGGAATAAAATGGAAAAAAGGGGTAAGGGAATAAAATGGAAACATGGGGTAAGGGAATAAACTTGGTGGCAAAAAAGTGAATCAAAACCCTAGGCAACAACTTTTTTTGAGGAATTTCAAATGGTAGGGTTTGATCTCTTTAAACACTCACCATGAAACGCACACCGTCAAACAATCATCAAACTTGGACAAAGAGAAATGACAAAGGGTCAACCTACTTGGAATAGTGTGAATCCATGCATTTTCGGGTGATTGGACGGAGTTATGGAAGTTTTCGGGCTATCTGGCTGTGTGCACCGCGCATCCAACCCAATGCGCCCAATCCAATGTGCCGCGCCCAGTGTATGCGTCGCGCTCGTGCTTTTTTACACTGTAAACTGAGGCCCAATGTGCCGCGCCGGTCAACTGGGAGCAATTTTCACCCAAAACTCCCACAACCACTTTGCTTTGTTTTCTCTTTGCTCTCTTGCGTGTAAATGAACTATTGAAGCACGAGAATATCTCCTATGGCATGGACTTTGATTCTTCATTTGGCAAACCCACTTTTGTAAAGTTGCAGACTTTGGCACTTTCACATAACTCTGTTTTTGCTTCCACTTTGATTTTTGGCTGAATGATGAAACTTTGTCTATTTTTGCAGGGATGATTGGCATGTAATTTCGGCAAAGGATGATTAGGGCTACGCCTGAAGTACTTCATGACTGAAAAACTTTAAAAATTACATATTTATTACAAACCATAAATTTGATGATTTCTTCTTCAAAAAAGAGTTTTGAAGAAGAATCATGATCAAACATATTGATGATGAAATTTTGTAATGAAAATTGATTTTGAACCTCCCTCATGTGCCTGTGGACATTATTAGACTTTTTGAAGACGAAACCCTAGACCTAATGACTAAAATGACCCTTTTGCTGACCAAGAGACCAAATAGGACTGTGAATGAATTTAAAATTGATTTTGATGTATAGAGATGGACTAGTAGATACATGACATGAGGGAGATGAGTGACAAGACCGTTCCGTCAGAAAATCGATGCTCCTAATGGAATGCAAATGATTGGACTGAATGAGACACCTAAAAATGAAATGCAACAAAAGAGATTTTGATCGCTGATGGAGGGATGAAAAGACCGACTCTAGCATCTGTATTCCTGTTCCTCAGTCGAAACATACAGCAACAACATGATCCTCTTCACCACATAGTCTCGAAGATGATGATACCGAATATCTATGTGCTTGGACCTATCATGAAATACTAGATTCTCAGAGAGTTTGATACAACTTTGATTATCGCAGTAGATCATAGTTGGATCCATCCTCTAACCAACAATCCAATTATAATCTTCCGCATCCAAATGGCCTCGCATGCTACCTGACTGGCAGCCATGTATTCAACCTATGTTGAGCTCAGTGCAACTGACCTCTATTTCCTGTTGTACCAGGAAACTGCAGCTGAACCAAGGTTGAATATTCCTCCAGAAGTGCTCTTCCGATCTGATGGAATCCCTGCCCAATCTACATTTGTGAAGCCCTCAAGCTTCACTCCCTCTGTCCATCTATACCACAATCCATACCGAGATGTGCCTCTAAGGTATCTCGGCACATGCTTCCCTGCCTTCCAAAACAACTTGGTAGGCTGAACCATAGCTTGACTTAACTGGTTCACCGCAAAGCATAAATCCAGTCGCGTGTTCATTAGATACATCAATGAACCCACAAGCTGCCGATAAACAGTAGCAGCTACTACCTCACCTGAAGTAGCATCCTCCTTCCTCCGGTTACCAGCTAGAGGAGTCTGCATGGGCTTTCACTTCTCCATGTGGAATCGCCTAAGCATCTCATTGGCATACTTTCCTTGAGACACAAATACTTCCCCATCCTTCTGCCACACTTCCATGCCTAGAAAGTAGTGCATAAGACCCATGTCTTTCATCTCGAACTCTCTTGCAAGGTCCTCCTTGCAAGATTTGATCAACTGATCATCACCGTTCAAAATCAGATCATCCACATAAAGAACAATGATCAATGGCTTACCTTCTACCATGATGTGGTAAAGGTTCGCATCTGCTTCACTCTTGGTGAAGCCCAACCTGGTGAAATAGCTGTCGATATTGGTGTACCAAGCATGAGGTGCCTGCTTCAGCCCATACAACGCCCTCTTGAGCCGGCACACATGCGACTCACAATCAAAGGTCTCAAAACCTTCCGGTTGCTCAATGTACACCTCTTCCTCAATCTTCCCATTGAGGAACATAGTCTTCACATCCATCTGTTGGATCTTCCAACCCATTTGAGCTGATAGTGTCAACATCGATATGATAGATGAGTACCTTGCTACAAGAGCAAAAGTCTCATTGTAGGCTCCTCCTCCTAAGGAACTAAAAGTTCCTCCTCTACATGCAATTTGAGCACCCTCTCAAGTGATACTTGCATGGCTTTCTGCTCATCAAACTTTAGATCTCTGCGTACCACTATCCTCTGACTCGTAAGCAAGAACACCCGATAGTTGTGGGTTGTATCAGTGTACCCCACAAGTATCCCCAACTCAGCTGTTGGATCTAGCTTCTTCCGGGCATCTTTGGTCACATGGCAATAAACCGGTGATCCAAAGATCCTGAAGTGATTCACATCTCTTCCTGGAAAAGGCTTCCATTGGTGTCTTCATCCCTAGTATACGGTGCAGGCTTCTGTTCTGCAAGTATACTGTTGTATTGCATGCCTCAGCCCACAATTGAAGTGTTAGGCTTTTTCCATGCAACATCGCTCGAGCTGCTCCCACAATCGATCTGTTCTTCCTTGCGGCCACCCCATTCTGCTATGGGTTATGGGGTGCCATCAACTCTCGTTTAATTCCTTCTACTGCACAGAAGTCCTTAAGCTATTGGGAGACATACTATCCACCATTGTCGCTATGCAAGGCCCTTATTTTCTTTCCAGATTATTTCTCTGCCAAGGCTTTAAACTCACAAAACCTTAAGAAGGTCTGATCCTTCTTTTGCATAAAGTAGATCCAACATCTATGAGAAAAATCATCAATAAAAATAACATAGTATCTTTGTTTAGCTGTGGAGGTTGTAGAGAATGGTCCACACACATCTATGTGAACTCTCTCTAGGATTGCTCCAGCTCTACTGTCTCAATCCTGAAAGGAAGATTTCACATACTTACCCAAGGTACAAACTTTGCATGTATCCGTCTACTCCAGTTTTCCCTTAGGAAGTCCGGTAGAAATTTGTTGCATGATCTTCAAGGTCCCATGGTGCAAGTGGACCAATCTTCTATGCCATAGCTCGCCAACATCTTGGCTTTGCACTAACTCTGCTTTGGAACTCAATGAAGCACAATCATCTACCTCTAGCTTGTAGAGATTCTTTACTCGAATCCAAATCCTCTTGGTCTGTCTAGTGCCGATATGCCTGAGGAATACCTTTCCTTTACTAAAGACTACATCATAGCCTTTGTCTTCTAGCATAGCGACAAACACAAGATTATTCTTCAGACCCAGTACATACTTTACATCAGTCAGGGTGAGAGGAGCTACATGCTACCTCTGAAACACAACCGTACCTTCACCTGAAACATGGTACTTTCCATCATCGTCCATCTCGATCCGCATTTGGAGATCCTTCTCCTCCAAGGTACTGAATATATTCTTGTCGCCAAACATGTGGAAAGAGGCTCCACTATCCAGGTACCAAACACATCCCACCATGGATGAAACCATGCATGCGATGAGAGAGAAATCCAATTCGAACTATGAGGCCAGTGCCTCACCATCTGATCCCTTCGAGGATCCCTTCTTGGATTTCTTCTATGGACAATTCGTAGCACAATGGCCCACCTCATGACAATGAAAGCATCACACTTTTGATTTGTCAAACTTCTTCCCACCATGGGAAAAACTGTATTTGGGATGGGATGCCTTCCCTTTCCCTTTCCTCACCTTACTCACTAAGGCTAGATTTTCTTCATCATCTTGCTTTGATGAAGATCCATCTCTGGTGCTTCTTCTTATCTCCTCCTGCATCAGATCTGACCAAAGTCATTCCCAATCTGGCAGTTTCTCTCTTCCATTTACCGAGTCTTGGTAGCTATGCCAACTCTTAGGAAGACCAAGGAGAGAGAGACTCACCATGTCATCATTGGATGTCGTGATCCCTACACTTCCAAGCTCATCCCTGCAGGTGGTGAGCTTGTTCAGATATGTAGAGATCGTGTCGCCCTTTTCACACTTGATTTTCTGAAGCTTGTCTTTCAGTGCCAACTTCCTCTGATCGCTGCTGTTCTGATATAGGTCTTTCAATTTTTTCCACATTGAAAATGATGTCTCCTTCCCATGAAGACTTGAGACTATGTGGTCTCGAACTCCCTCCAGGAAAATCCTCCTTACTCTAGCCATACATTTCTTCCATTCCACCAATTCTTGGGCATTAGCTGCTGCTGGCTTGGGGACTTCTTGATCAATGAAGTCCTTCAAACTGTTGTCCTCTAATACGGATTCCATGTTATCCTTCCAGGCTATATAATTCGAGCTGCCATCAAGGGCATACTCGAGTCTTAAACTGCTGAATGCCATTGGTGAAATTGGGATGTGATAAGAACTCAATTTCTATAATCAGGAACTTCAAACTTCGAACTTCTCCCTTCTTTGTATATTGTTATTCTCTTTGATCACCTTTGCTATGATACCATGTAGAATTTCCCACTCTAGATCACCAGATAATGTAATATACTAAAGCAAAATATTTGATCTACTTCTACAAAAAAACTTGCGAAAGCTTAATCGATTTTGAGCAAGATCAAATAGAACACATATAACAGAGAATGAGAAATCAATCACACATGAACACAGAAGAATACTCTGGCGAAAGCCTCAGCTAAAAACCCTGACCTCTGTATTATCATACAAGTGGAAATATGTCCGGATTACACAAAGCTTTAGCTCACAAGCTATCCAGCTCTCAGTACAATCCCTCAAAACAACTCATAGACTGAATAGACACAACATATATCTTCCTCCAATCCTCCAAGCCTCCTATTTCCTTGCGCAGTTTCTCTTGGGGTCCAATGCTGCCACCTATGTGAATTGGCCTCATCACACACTCATAAAACTCAGAAGTAACTGCACAATATCCAAGGAATGAATTCCTTTTGCATGCAAGAGATATCCTCAATGGAATATTCCTGCAACTGATAGTACACTATCCCATCATCTGATCTCAAATGGGTCTCTAACTGAATTGACATGCATGAGTTATTTATGAGAGAATATTTAGTTATCTGAAGTGCAGCAATTACATGCATGCATGCATTAACTAACTGAACTCACAATCAGTTCTAGAAACTGTTGGAACTAATCTAACTGGACTTAACTCAGTTAACTGAGCTAACTAATTACAACTCAAAGTACAACTCATCCTGATCTCCTTAATCAAGGGATAACTTCCTCAATCAAAGGGGAAATTGTTGCATGTCTTCACAAAGACTCCATGTTTGATTTTCTACAACTAATTAACTCAAGATGAATTAATTAATTATTTTACAAACAACTGCTAAGAACAAATTCAAATTTTAATTCTCAATTTTAGTTCAGGGACTAACTAAAATTGGAATGTATCCCGAAATCCTATTTATAGCAGTGCTATTTTTAGCACTTCTATTTTTATCATTTCTTGTTGCTATTTTCAACAATTAACTAGGAAAGCATTTGGTGAGTTTGAAACCCTAATGTTGAAAGTGAAAAGCCGAGGAGGAAAAGATCTCACTCCATTTTTGCTGTTGTATATAATTAAGCTCTCTGGGTTGAAGTGGAGAGTTGTGACTTTCCTTCAATTGAAACCATGGCAACATATGAATTGCACATTCAAATCCATTTTTTTACAATAAATAGCATGCCCCAATCTCCAAAGAAATATATATGTGCAATATAACCAATAAACACTATATTCACTACTATAAAGATAAGCCAATGAATTATTAGCATAGGTAGCCCAAATTCCCTTAGATGGGATGATACCTCGCTTTCCCTATATGTGATGGAACCTCCCTTGAATTTTTAGGGTTGAAACTTGTAAGGTATGAGTGGAGCTATGCAAATGAATATGCCTTGGGATGGGTAAATCAAACTTGCAGTATTGGAATCAATCAGGTCAAAGGAATCCCTATATAAGTGTTTGAGATGAAAGGTGTAAAGAACCTCTTAAGGCTTAATGAAGGATATCAACAATAAACCCAAGTGTGTACTTTAAATTAGGGTTTTCCCAATGATAAAATATTCAACCTTTGATCTATCAAATTGGCATTCCAAAGAGGAGTAGAAAGGTATATTTAGACAATGAGTGACCTCATGGCATAACAAAACATTGGATTAGTCATTAAAGTACCCAAATCATACATGATTACCAAATTGTTCATTTTAGTTTCATAACATACCTTTGAGTCGCATATTGTAGGTTGAGCTACAATTGCACCATAGGTTTTTATGACGAAAATGATCCTTTGTTACATGACTTGTGGATTGAAAATGCATGGTACCATAAAGGAATTGCATTATGATTGGGACTAAGATATCATGAGGGTTACACGGGGATTGACTCAAATTGACTCTATAAATAAAAAATCTCAAATGAGATTGGGTGGCTATGGAGCCAATTTAAGATATCTTTATCAACCATATACCCAAATTAGGGAGTTTGTGCCCTTAAATGGAAACATGAAGTTAGGGAATGCCCAAAATGGGTGCCTTGTGGGTCAATTGAGTGAAAATAGTGAACAAGGACATGAGACCAAGGGGGAAGAAGGACCCAAGGAACCCACCCTAGGTGCCAAACATCCTAAAGAGGTCCATGTCTAGGCTAGGGTGGATAAGGCTCCAAGGAGGTGATCGATCTATCACATTAGGGTAATTATGTGTTGCATTGTATCATCATTGAGTGTTTCATGCATGAATTTGGCCCAAGTGTGGACCAGTAAAGTTATCTCCTAGAGGGTAGGTGTATGTAAGTACTTAAGTGTGAATTTCTTAATTATATTTTCCCCATTTTGCAAGAGTTGATATACATGAGATTGAGATGAGAACAAGTTGTATGGAAGGGGATAAAAAAATAGCTACAATGAGTAATCTAGGGGTTCTTGTAGGGTTCTTGTAGTGTAAGCCAATACAACAACATTAGGAAGGAATCTTCCACTAGCTAGGCCAATATATCCCTTAGTACCTATTGAAGGTCACATGACCTAAGAATTGCTGGGGGCATCATGAAGGGTGCCTCGAGGATTAGTATGATATTTGAGAAATAGAAGACAATGGAATAAAGAGATATTGAGAAGTTTTTTATGCATATCAAGCAATAATGCAAGGATACAAGAACATGCAAGCTTAATCACCACATAGAAATGAGAGAAACTAAAGTTTGAAACGTAAATGATGAGATAAAGAGGAATAAGTCTAAATTCCATTAAATAATACAATATCTAAACCAGAAAATTAGGAGTTAGTAAGATCCAACCATTATTTAAGCCGAATAATAACCAAAACACATAAGTAAAGCGTGAATGAATTCAATGGCAATAATACTAAAAAAATAGTCAACAATATTAAGAGTGAGAGATAGTACCATACTTGTACTTATTTGTAGGTAAGGCATGGTGGTTTTGTCATATGTTTAAGGAATCCAGGTACCTACATTCACATAGGTTGGAAATTTACCCTTAGCATGGGGGGGATATTGATCTTTGGAAAAGGGATGAAAAGTAGAAGGAAAGGAAAAGATGGGAGATGAAAATGTCATTATAACAAATAAAAGAGAAGAAGGGAAGTGATGTTATCATGGCATCGAAAAAGGGGGATATTATTATTCTGAGGCTTTTGCGATTAGCTTTCTATGTAGTGTTTTCTTCTTCCAGGATTATCACATCCATGATTATTTAAATTGACGTTTCGAGCCATCCATTGTGGCTCAGCATCAGGATAGATCAAAAGATGAGCCACAGTGGATGGCTCGAAATGTCGATTTAAATAATCATGGATGCGATAATCCCGAAAGAAGAAAACACTACACAAAGGGGGATATGTTACATACACCATCTAAGAGTTAACAAAAGAGTAGGATTTGGCATAAACTGATCCTAGATTATCACAAGAACGAAGCTAATGTATGTTAATATGGGGTTAGTGTGAGCATGGGATATGACTTACAATTATCAAGTCATATCATGGTCATGGAGGTACCTTATACTATCTAAGGACATATCATGAGTCCTATGCAACATATGGTAATCTAAAGACCACAAGAATGAGAGATGGCATGCCCTAACTCAAGTCACAATGAGCATGAAGGTGACTTGTAGTTGTATAGATGTGGCACAAACATGAGAGGTGATATACATCAAAAGAGAGTTTGTGTTAGTGTAGGAAGTATAATGAACTAATGGGGAGCTAATATGAGTATGAGAGGAAACATACAACAACTTTGGGTCAATGTGAGAATAAAGAAGAAAAATAACAATGGTATACAATGAAGGAAAAGGAAGCAAGGGTAGGAGGCTATGACTCTACATAGGGATTCCATAATTCCATGTGATGGAACATGAACACTTGAGGGGAAATCTTATGGAGAGGCCAAAAAAGTGATAGTTTATCTAAGATAGGATGAAGTTACGTTTGGTAGGGTCACACCCAAGATGATTACCTTGAGGGAACCCACTCATGAATAATGTAACCAAAGGAAAGGGGATAAAGGGGTTATGGTAGAGGCAGAAATATCACCTTCAGTGTTCAAGGGAAGAGGAAACAAAATAGAGCCTATGACTAAGAGAAGGAGAAGGAAAAGGAGGCAAGACAATATAAATCAAGCACTATTGGGTAGGAAGTGGGAAAATATAATCATAGGAGGTCCAATCTAGGCTCACAAATGTCCTGTAAAGGATGGGGCTTCATTAAACTCAACAAAACCACATTAAAAAATGGGAGCCTTGTGAGGTTAAGAAAAGTCACTTTGTACAATTGGTAAAAAATTGTGAAAGATAAGGAGGAAAAGGTAAAATAAGGAAGGGAAGGGAAAGTAAGGGAGGGAAGGGTTTTCCATTAGTTGATAAAGGTAGGCATGCAAGAGAAAGGAGATAGGATCAAGTGACATAGAACAAATTTTACGAGGAATATCTTCTAGACCAACACTAATAATAAGAAGGGTAAGAATGCAATGAGGTAGTCATAGATGTCAATTGCTTAAAATGTTTTAAGTATTATAGACAACATTTTATCTCTACTACTTGAAAGGCCATGGTGAGATATCATATATGGTAAGAAAAAGGCTCAAATATTTTAGGAGGCACATCACCCCTTGCTTATGATGGGGGAGCACCCTAAAGTCTTTTAATGTATCCTCAAGTTGAGAAGAGGGTATGGTGTTCATAGATTGAAGAGAAGAAACATATCATGAGTAATTGTTATGTTGAGATGTCATAGCTTGTATACATGTAGTGCATGATTAAGAGGTAAGAACTTGAATTGGGGGAGATCATGAAACTTGATTGGAAGGGAAAGGGAAAAGTGCTTCCTTTGAAGGATGTGATATTCATTTTTATTGTAAGTGTCATGTTTATGTTAGTTGCACCACTTGTCTAAGCTAAGACAAGGGTCAAAATTTGAGTCTTTAAGATTATTTATATGGCACCTATCTCAGGGGAGTGTAACTTATGCTTCTCATGCCATGTGGGCATAAGTATGTAGGACTATTGAGAGTAGGGGTTTTAATATATAAATAAAGATTTGGCTTGGTAAACTTATTGAATGAAAGGCTTCCTAAGAAAGTCTTCAAGGTCTAAAAATTCTCTAAGAATCCTTTCTTTGAGTTGTCACATGTAAGGCACAAGATAATTATATATCCCACATGGGGTAGGTTGTTGAATTTTTAATTGGATAAGAGGGGAATAAGTTGTGTAACAAAGTTTTCGAGGAAAAATGAAGGGTGTCACGTTCAGAGGAAATGGTGGACATCCTCCATGGCTAACTTGAGTCACATAGTATGGGGTGGATCCTCCTATATTTCCATGATGGGTTAGAAGTGTTGTGTGTGCACTTAGGTGATTACTAGGTGGCATGCTAAGAATGCTCATCTAAGTAAGGTGAGATGTATTGAACATGATTTGAGGATGTTTGGTTCATTCCAAGACACATTGGGTAATAAGAGCAACAAATAATAAATATTAGGACTTTATAGCCCAAAGGACAAGAAAAAAGGGAGAGATGAAAAATGATATGATCCCGACATGGTCATATATGGGGTTAAATGTATATGATATGACCCTAAGGTGGGCTGGGGGGCACATATTTGGGGTTAAATGCACATGTAATGTGTAAACGTATATGTAATAGAGTCAACCTCATAAGAAAAGGGCCACATGTACAATGTGTGAATAAGTATATATAGAAATCATATAGTCATTATTGAGGACATGTGATTTGGATGTATGAATGTAATTACTGATTTGGAGGAGGTTCTCATGTTATTTAAGGAGTTATTGTGTCAATTTTGTTTCTTATCTATCTTGGAGTTATTATCCATGCCCACATTGGTGTATATGGTGTGTACTTCTAGTTTTCTATGCCTTTGAACCATAACATTTTGTACCATAGCATAAATCCTAGGGATTTGTTGATTCAAACGAGTTTCTTTGAATTTCAATATAAATTTTATTCTAGAAAGTATTAGAGCATGAAATTTTGAGGATACTAAGGAGATATATCAAGATATATGTGTTCGAAATTTCAAATTCTGGTTTTATATACTTTTAGAGATATACCTTGTACTAGTTAGGGGTTTATGACTGGTCCTAAAATCAATTTTGAACCAATTGTTTTGTAATTTTCACTATATTTTTTCGTGGGAAGATTCAAAATGAAAAAAATTGAGGAGGCTGAGGAGAGATATCAGGATATAAGTGGCCAAAATTTTAGATTTTGGTTTCTTATACTTTCAAAGATATATCTTATGGAAGTTAGGGTTTTTGACAAATACAAAAATCAATTTCAAATGAGCCATATTGGTACGTTCACTATAATTATTTTCCAAAAAGTGATAGACTATGAAATATTTAGGGGTTTCAAAAGATAAAAAGAATAATATAGGTAAAATTTGTAGACTTATATTTTAAAAATTGGACACATGGAACATTTGACAAGTTTGCGCTTGGGAAGGGGCAAAAAATTAGCAAGTTTTTGGACAATGACCATAAATTTCACCCAACTTATCAAATTTTGGTCATACATGTGATATTGTAAAGAAGACATATAAGAGTACTACCATCTGAAATTTCAAGCTCAAAAGTCACAAATTTGCAGAGTTACATTAGATGAAAGGTTGGCTAGAATTACACTCTTCAAATTGTAGAAATAACTCAAAATTTGCAGCTATTAATGAATTCAAATTGAAAACAATAGACACAAATTTATTATACTTAATCTACAGAAGGGAAAACATACAATATAAACACATGAAAGCATTCAATCACATTGAATACAATATTTTTACTGGGGAACCCAACTGGGAAAAACCCCTCCTTTGTTTGTATTATATCATATGAGAAAAAAATATCTATTACAATGACAACTTCAATCCTTGAAGCTCAATCTACATTGCAATATTGATCTCCTGCTCTGACCAACACTTAGCCAAAATAGGCCTCCTGCTTCCTCCTATTTCCTTGCACATAGGCCTCCTGCTTCCTCCTATTTCCTTGCACAATTCCTGCTCCTAAAGAATAGGAAGAGCTCATATTTGCTTACACAATCCCAAGAGAATTCCTCACCTGCTACATGCAAACTCTGTACACTCAACAATATCCAACAATAAATACAATTATGCTTTTTCTCTCCACTCAACTAGGCAATTCGAATTGCATGCATAATAGGGTTATTTTTAGTAATTTGAATAATTAACAGAGAGTTCAATGAGCTAACAAAAATTATAATTACTCAATTGAACTCATACTGACTCTATTCATGACTACAACTCAGATAATTGAGTTTCACTAACTGTAACTCCACTGCATTGCTAGATCTTAGTAATCAACTCATGCACGACTCTACTTCTTTCCCACAAAATCAATTTGACTGACTTAACTAAGTGACTTGGCCATGTCACTCCTGCTAATTGCTTGACAACTCTTCCTACTGAAGTGGAAATTCGAATTTCTCCTTTTGACTAAGGCACAAGGCAAATGAAGCCTTTTCTTGCTACAATTTAACACTCTCTCTTAGCAAGAAAAGGGTTCCGAACAACCCCAATCCTGCTCTTGTGGAGGAATGTACTACAACACAACTAACACTCCCTGTCACTTTTGTTGTTGATACTATAACAACTACAACTAAGAGCATCCAAAATACTAAATCAACTGTTTCACTGAGCTGTAATTATCTCTTGAGTCTTTGACTGCTACTGGCCTCTGCAGTTGTCGCTTAAGATCTGACTGCATCAACTAACATTGATCCTTCTGCTACTAAATACTATGGCCCCCCTGTAGCATGGGTAATGATCCATGTGAAGAGTATACTGCAACTGTTGCTACTCTCCTATGGACCCTGCCCAAATATTTGAAACTTTGGCATTAATGCTCTACATCACCCCACCTCACTCTCGGAGGTATAACTACATGAATGGAAAAATCTACCTCTAGCTTGTAAATATTTTTAACTCGAACACCAATTTTTTTTAATTGTCCAGTAGCAACATGCTTCACATAAGATTTACCCTTACTAAACACCACATCATATTCTATGTCTTCAAGTACAACTACATAAACTAGAGTTTTCTTCAGGCCAAACACATACATTACATTCTCTAGGTGAAGATGAGAGCCTGAATCCCTATTAAAGGTGATAGTGCCAATCACTTTGGTACTATATCTATCATCATCTCCAAGCTCTATGGGTAATTGTAGTTCCTTCTCCTCTAGGCTGTTGAAGAATTCCTTATTTCCTGTCATATGACATGAAGCACTAGAGTCTAGGTACCACTCACTCCCTCTTACTGTTCTTGCCATGCGAGAAATGA
Source organism: Pinus taeda (assembly GCA_000404065.3). Classification (NCBI taxonomy): domain Eukaryota; kingdom Viridiplantae; phylum Streptophyta; class Pinopsida; order Pinales; family Pinaceae; genus Pinus; species Pinus taeda. Next base: position 115,881 of record APFE031493122.1, on the reverse strand, counting down.
GCGTGAAATCCAACTTAAATTATGATATGAGAAAATCTCCTGCTGGTGCTGTTGTAGGCTCCTTACTAGATTTCTTATGTGGACACTTGGTTGCATAATGTCCATATTCATGGTAGTGAAAGCATTTAATTTTGTTGAGGTCTTACTTCCTACCATGGTTATGGCTAGATTTTGCCTCACCTTGGGCCTTCTTTCCTTTGGAATTATTTCATTTTCTAACTAGAGCACCATATTATTCCTCATCAGATATGGATGAGACACCACCTATAGTGTTTATTCTAATCTCCTTCTACACCAAGTCAGACCAAAGTCTCTCCCAATTTGGGAGCTTGTCTCTTCCATTAACTGAATCTTGATAGTTGTGTCAAGACTTTGAAAGACCAAGGTGTGCTAACATCACAAGATCATATGGTGGCATAGTCTCTCCTACTCCTCCAAGTTCATCTCTGACTTGAGTGAATTTGGATAGGTGCTAAAAAATGGTTTCATTTTTCTGCATTTGAATGTTCTTGAGCTTATCTTTCAATGCTAATTTCTTGGCATTAATGTTGCTTTCCAATAACTATGTGATGGTTTTACACATTGTAAAAGCAGTCTGCTTGCCATGCAAACTCAAAACTAGAAGATCTCTAACTCCCTCCATGATAATCCTTCTGGATTTTGCGATATCTTTCTTCCACTGAGCCAACTGATGTGCATCTGACATTGTTGGTTTTGGAATATTAGTTTGTGTGTACTCCAATACTCCATTGTCATCCAAAACAACTTCCATTTTTTCTTTCCAATCTATGAAATTCGAAGTTCCCTCCAATTCATACTCAAGTCTCAATCCATAGAAATACATTGTTCCTACACCACAAATCTACTATTCGAAATTTTACTCAGAGAAGATCGGGAACCTAGTTTTTATGTATTTTTCAATAGGTCTGATACCATGTAGGAATAAATCAAAATTTACAGCTACTAATGTAGGAATAAATCAAAATTTGCAGCTGCTAATGAATTCAGACTGAAAATAATAGACATAAATTTCTTCTACTCAATATGCGGAAGGGAAAACATATAATAGGAACACATGCAATCATTCAATCACATTGAACACAATATTATTACTGGGGAACCCAACTAGGAAAAAACCCTCCTATATTTTTATTATATAAAATGAGAAAAAATGATCTATTACAATTCCAAATTCAATACTTGAAGCTCAATATGCACTGCAACAATGATCTCTTGCTCTGCCTGCTCTGACCAACACTTAACCAAAATAGGCCTCTACTTCCTCCTATTTCCTTGCACAATTCCTACTCCTAAAGAATATGAAGAGCTCCTATTTTCTTGAGCAATCCCAAGAGAATTCCTCACTATCTACATGTAAACTCTGTAGACTCAACAATATCCAAAAATAAATATAATTATGCCTTTTCCTTCCACTCAATTGGGCAATTAAATTTGCATGCATGACCAGGGCTATTTTTAATAAATTGACTAGTTAACTCAGAGATCAATGAGTTAACAAAAGTTACAACTACTCAACTGAATTCAACTGACTCTATTCATAACTAGAGCTCAAATAACTGAGTTTCACTAACTATAACTCCACTATATTGCTATAACTTAGCAATCAAGTCATGCAAAAATCTACTTCTTGCTCACAAACTTGAATTGTTTGACTTAACTAAGTGACTTGGCCATGTTTCTCCTGCTGACTGCCTGACAACTCTTCCCGCTGAAGTGGAAATTTGAATCTCTCCATTTGACTAAGGCAGAAGTCAAATGAAGCCTCTTCTTGCTATAATTTAACACAAATTAGAGTTTTAAAAGGTACGCTAACTTAAAACTATCATAACATTTGATTGGGATGTCCAATTGAGGGCCATTGGAAAGAGAAAACATAGAACAATATACTTGGAAAAATGATCATAATTATTATTTTTTTTAACTGGAACGATTATGTTTTATTGATAAAAAGACAGTTGGGCAAAGCCTAATCAACCATTACATTCTTCAGATTGACTTAAGCACAGTATCCCACTTAGGGGATAAATGCCTTGGTCGGTGTATCTGCATTTATACTGATTATTCCATTCTGTAGCGTGCATCCTATATTTGCCAATCTGTCCGCTTCCTTGTTTAATCCTCTGAGAATGTGGAAAATTTGAGCCGAGGGAAAATCCTTCAGGATTCTGTTCACTCTTGTTAGCTGTTTGTTTAGCACCGGATCCTTAAGCCCTTTCTTGCTTACTATTGCTTTTATCAACATTTCTGAGTCTCCAAAAACTAAGATTTCGCTTGGATTTTCTTTTCTGTCCATTTGGCAAGCTTTCAATAGACTGAGAATTTATGCTCGGTTGTTGGTTTTTAGTCCAAGACCCCAGCTGAAGTATTCTTTGTTCCCATTCGAAAAGAAGATCGCCCCTCCTGCTCTTGACCTCCCTGGGTTACCTTTTGAGGCTCCATCAAAAAATATTATGCACTTGCCCTGGGATTTCCACCACTGTTGGAATCTGTCCTCTGGATCTCGGATCTGCCATATTTCCCTATGGATTGGTCGTGTGTTTGCTGGGTGTTTGGCCTTACAAGTGTAAGCATCCAACCACATCCTTTCTTCAATTTGGAGAGAGTTGTCATCTTTGACTGAAAAGTAATTCAAGGTTTCTAAGAGGAGGTTCTTTGCCCGCTCAGCCACTTTTGCTGTTGGAAATTCAGTGTTATTAAAGATGATTTCATTCTAGGCTAGCCAAAGCTTCCAACAGACATACATAGGGGCAGCTATCCACACCCGGTGCCATATAGATTTGCTAACTATGTTGTGAGGGTAGCTAGCTTTCCAAGAGGAAAACATGATGTCAATCGAGCTTTGAGATGGAAGACGAACATTCAGTCCATTCAGGAATATGGACTAGACCTCCTTTCCAAACTCGCATTCTATAAATAGATGATCTGAAGTTTCCAATGCGCATTTGCAGAGGACGCATCGATGTCGGCCTGCTATGTTTCTTTTGCACAGGTTTTCCCCAGTCAGAATTTTTTTGTGGAACAAAGTCCAGAAGAAGAAGTTATTTTTGGGGATGCTGAAGCTATCCTAGATCTGTTTCCACACGGACTCCAGATGAGACGATTCCTTTTTACTTTGCATCTAAAGATACCCTTGACTTACTGTATACACCCCCGTCTTACCCCATCCCCAGGAGTCTTCTTCTTCTGTGATGCACCAGAGCAAAATCAGAAATAACCTCTTTAAGGGGATCTAATTGAGGTTTTAAATGCTCTGGGATTCTAGGGAAAGTCCAGCACTGCCAGTTCTCGTTGCTATCCCAACTTGATATGTCCTCTATTTTTCGGATTCCTTTCACATGTAACCAGGCTCTTAACTCGGATATTTCATTAACTTCTGCTAGAGGGGGATGACCCATGACACTGTCTCTCCATAGCATTGTGTTTTTACCATTTCCAGGAATTCGATACAGGTAGGATCTGAAGAATTCTATGCCTCTGCTGCACAACTTCCAGGCCTGCGTTCCTTTGGGGTTTTTCTCCACTGTAAAGAGTTTTATTGACTGATTTTTGAGGTATTTGAGCTTGAAAATATGGCTACTTGGGTGATTTGGCTCAGCGTAAAGTTGCCATAATAATTTGCAGCCAATAGCTAAGTTTGCATGCAAGGGATCTCGGATTTGCAATCCTCCTTCTGCGAGTGGTCGTTTCACTATATCCCAACTTATCAAGTGGAATATGTTATTGTTTCTGCGTCCTCCATTCCACAGAAAGTTGCGCATAACTCTAGAGATTTGATCGGAGATTGATTTTGGAGCCAACATTAGAGAAGCCTGGTATGTAGGAAGAGCCGTGAGGACTGATTTTATGAGAGTGAGTTTTCCTCCGGTAGTGAGCCAAGAGCCTCCCCACACAACAATTTTCTTCTTGAATTTCGATATTACTTCCTCCCACAGCTGATTTCTATTAGAGCCCAACGTTATTGGGAGGCCCAGATATTTAATTTTATCCCAACCAGCGTATCCTGTAAAGCCCAGATCATTTTCTATTTTCTCAATTATGTGTTGCTCTGTGTTCCAACCATACACAATGCTTTTCCTCTCACTTATAAGAGCTCCTGAGATGCTACAAAATTTCTGGAGGATGTTTTTGAAGGAATTTGCTATTCTTGGAGAGGCTCCCCCGAGCAAAAGTGAATCATCTGCAAATAGTGCATGGTTCACTGGGTCAATTCTTTTCTCAATTCTAATCCCAGGTATTCTGCCATCTTGTTTTTCCAAGGTCAACTTTCTACTCAGGGAATCTTCCATCAGTATGTAGAGGAATGGGGATAGAGGACAACCTTGCCTCAATCCCCTGGTGGCTATAAAGAAATTAGCAGGTCTTCCATTTACCACTGGAGCAATCCATATCTTCTCTAAACAAGCTTTGATGGGGTTGATGAAGTCTTGGCTAAACCCAAAGGAAGAAAGAACCCTATACAAGAAAGAGCGATTAACTCTATCAAAAGCATTGCGCATATCCAGTTTGATAAGCATACCTTGTCCTTTGTGAGAGTGGCTGGAATGCAGAGCTTCCTGAACTTGGATGACATTGTCTAGTATGTCTTCCTGTCACAAACCCCCCTTGAGCTGGAGAAATTAATTTTTGCAGAAGAGGTTTGATTCTATTCTCCAGAAGTTTAGCCACAATCTTGTAGGAAGCATTGCAAAACAAAATTGGCCTGTATCTTTCAAAAGATCCCGGGTTTGCTTCCTTGGGGATTAAGGCGAGAAAGGTGGAATTTATTCCGCCTCTGACCTTTGCCTTCCTCATGAATCCATGTATCATTCTAAGAAGATATGGTTTGATTAGTTCCCAGCATATTCTGTAGAAATGGATTGAGAATCCATCAGGCCCAGGGGCTTTGTTTGGCTCCATGGACCAAACAATTTTTGATATTTCTTCTTCTGTAATTGGGCTCAAGAGTATGTTGTTATCATATGGGCTGACTAGGTTCAGAATATTTGAGAGGAAATCTGATATATCCTCCTTGCTCCCATCCCTTTCAGCACTAAGAAGGTTTTGGAAATGCTTCTCAACAGCTTCCTTTATTTGATCAAATCCTTTGTACTCCTCTCCACTAGATGTAGTGATTTCTGCAATATGATTCCATGAAAGGCGAGCCCTATATTGTCTGTGGAAATATGTTGTGTTTCTGTCCCCATCTTTGAGCCGCAAGCTGCGAGACTTTAAACGCCAATATTCTTCTTTACTTCTAAAGGAGCTATATGTTTTCCTTTGAGCAGATTTTTCTTTATCTAATTCCATGGGGGAGATTTCTTTCTTTTCCAGTTCGAATTGAAATTCTGCCAGCTGATGGACTGCTTCTTTCCTCTGGCTGGTGGGGGATTTTAAAGCCTTCTTTATCCATTCTTTTAGGGCCTTCTTTGCATTTTTCATTTTTTGTTCCCACATAAAGCTTGGGGAGCCTATTACATCTTTTTCCCAGGCTGGTTATACTGTTTCGAAAAACCCTTCTCTTTCAGCCCAGAGAGGGCTAAAGCGGAAAGGGAGAGGACCTAAGTCTTCTTCTTACTTTAAGCAGAAAAGGATAGGTTTGTGGTCTGAGGTAAGTTTTGGAAGAATCTTGGTGAAAATAATTCTTTTTTCCATCATGATGGAGCTGTTGGTCAGAAATCTGTCCAGCCTTGCTAAAATATGATTTCCCCTGTTCTATTGTTGGTCCAAGTGTATTCTCCTTTCACTGGCTTGAAATCTACTAAATCCCATTGGAGAATGAGATTTTCCACTGTGAAGAGCAGAGGATCCCTTGTGAAGGTCCCACCTCTCTTCTCTTTGGGATCCATAATAATGTTCAGATCTCCTCCTATGACTATATTCTTAGGATTGAGGAGTTCTAAATAGTCTGAGAGTGTCTTCCAACACTCTTTCTTTTCAACATAATGCACGGGAACATACATATTGAAAAGAGCTAAGATGAAGTTGCTTGTTGTATGGAGCAGTTCAATATAGATGCAGTGTTGAGTCTCATAGGATATTTCAAGAGAAAATGTGTTTTTAGACCAGAATGTGCCTATTCCTCCAACCGAACCTCTAGCACTAACTACCTTTCCTAAATCAAATTTCCATTTTGTGTTGCTTGTGTTTAGAAGCACCTCCCCTTCTATTTTTGTCTCTTGAAGCATGAGTACGTCTGTGGATTCCATTTTCAATAGATCTTTAATAGCCTCTACCTTAGTGGGATTCCCCAAACCCCTGCAGTTCCAAGAGACCAGCTGCATCATTTACAACTTGTTGAGGTGGGTCCACCTCCCTTAGGAACCCTTGGTCTAGTATTCCTCCTGAGGGTCATCTCAATGGTGGCTTGACTTCCAAGGGTTTTTTTTTTATCTTTCTGATTCTTCTTCCCTAGTTTCCTTATTTGATTTCCTTCCGGATCTCTTTGATGGCCTCTCGAAGGTCTCATCATCCGAAGAGCCCGCATTTTCTACATCCTTTTTTTTTTTTTAATTATGTCTGCATATGAAGGGGAAGAAGTACTGCCTGGAATCAGGCTTGTAGTATTACTTGGATCTTGAGAGTCGGTGTTGTTCAGCTGGGGGAGACTGTCCCATTCTGCCTCTGGAGAATCTAAAGGCATTTTGAGAGATTCAAAAGGATTTTTTTCCTCCTCGATGCTGATGGTTTCCTTGCTTTCCGTGTTTTGAATATTTGAACTTTCTTGCCCTGATTTGTTCCCTGTCTCTTTGCCTTTGTTTTTATTGTTCTGTCTGTTGTTTGTTGTTTTCTTTACTTGTTTCCATTGTTCTCCTTTTTCTTTCTCTGTTTCCTCCTCATTTTTCTTCTTGCAGTATCTTGTGAAGTGCCCATGTTTGTGACAATGTCGGCATTTGAAGGGGAGCTGTTCGTAGTCAAGCTCTTAGATATGTGTCCAATTTACAACCAAAAGTTTGATGGCTTCAGGTAATCCGACTTCCAGATCAACCTCTACACATAGTCGGGCAAAGGAGAATTGATCCTTCCTCGGCACTTGGTCTATATATCTGCCTAGAGCATTACCAATGGATTGCAACGATCTCTGGCTCCAACAGTGAAGGGGGAGATGTGGAAGACGCACCCATACAGGCACTGCCATCGGCATGTCCTGTGCCAGATCAAAATCTGGTGACCATTTATTCAGATAAAGCCCTTGAGGGCCCATAAAATATGGTTCGTTTCTGAAGATCAGGCTTCTATCTTCCGCATTATCAAACACAAATACAAAAAACCCTTTGCCAACGAAATGGATTTTTATTCCTTCTGAAACTAAAGGTATCCAGTTCCATTTAACCCATTCTTCAACTGCTTTTGGGGATAGCCATAGCCCCGTGAACTGGCCAATGAGGCCTCTTTCATCTAGGTTCAACGCTGTTCTGCAAGTTTCCTCCACAGGCAAAGTCACCGTGGGTATGTTTTCCAACTTTTTGACGAACTTTTGTTGTGAACTGGAGATCAGACGTTTCCCAACAGCTGCGATGAGGGATCTGAAAGCATCGAGCTCCGGAGACTGGGGAGGAGGGGCCTTAGGGCCACCTCTGAGATACATAGTGGAGAAGACTGCATGAAGGAAGGAGTAACCAGCCGGGCGCGGCTAGGGTTACAGCAGAGCGGCCATGCACGCACTCAGAGCCATTGTTTTATTATTCTATCATAATTATTTAATATCATCAATAATAACATATTTTGGTTGTTAGTTGAGTTTTGGATTGCACCTCACTTAAGAATCAATGGCAATACCTATATTTTATGGAGATGATGATAAAGATAAAATCAATTCCATGGAATGGTTAAGAATGGTAAAGGAATATGGGAATACAATTTCAATGACAATAATCTATTTTGATTATGAATCTTGGGAGTGGTGGATTAGTATTGATTTTGATACTATATGGAAGATTACATGGGAAGAATTTGAAATGTTTCTCTTGAAAAAATGGATTGAGGACTAAAAAATGGAAGTGATGCATAAAATTGAAGATCAGTTAAAAGAAGCAAAATAAGTGATCAAGAAGAAGGGTGATGAGATATCTAAGATATGAGACATTAATGAAGCACTAATCAAGGAGGCTCAAAAATATAAAATGGGAAAGAATAACCAATGGAAATGGGAAAAGAATTAGTCAAGGGAATAATTGAAAAAAAAAGAAACAAAGAAATTTGTGGATTACAAAACCATAATAAAAATCTCTTAGATGAAGTCAAGAGGTTGAAAGAAGAAAATAAACATTGTCAAAATTAAGAGGAAACAAGGGTCCTAGATAAAGAGACTATCTAAAGACTTGAAGAAGAATATGTAAGAGGATCTAAGATGCCCTAGATACAAATGGGTAAAATAAAAAAATGCATTCTAGAATTGAAGAAGGATGCCAAAATTTGATAGGTGGGGTCACATTGTAGCTTCAAAAGGAGAAAGAAGACAAGATTCAAGAAGGCCACCATAAGATACTTCAAGAATTTGAACTCCATGAAGAGGATGTGCATGTCAAATATGATGACATCATCTTCAAGGCTAGGATATTCAAATATCGTGTAAGAAAGATAGAGGAAACCATTGTTTCAAAAAGAAGATAGATGAAATGGGTATGTAGAGTGAAGGAAAACCATAATTTGTGAAACCATATCGACATCCTTATTAACAAGAAAGATTTCATGGAATACAAGAAGATCAATATCAACAATGTTGAGAAAGAAGTTCAAATACTCATTATTATTCACAGAAGAATGCACCACAAAATCATTTTTCAAAGGATATTATTAAAGACCAATAACTACTACAAACTAAAAAAATCACAACAACACTACATGGAATCAATGGAAATAAAATTGTGCAACAACCAACCATCGAGAATTAAGACCAAAAATATTTTGGCTTTCGATGGATATATATATATATCATAAATGGCAAGAAGAATGCAAGAATATAAGGAAATCCTATTATTTGGTTTCATCACATGCAATACGCTTAGTTGCAAAGCTTTGAGGACAAATCTTTCTGAAGGATGGTAACATGCTATGAACCTAGGGGGGCATAAATGGTGTTAAATGTACATGTAATATGTAAATGTGTATGTAATAGGATCAACTTAATAAGAAAGGGGCCTCATTTACATTGTGTGAATAAGTATATATACAAATTACCTGGTCATTATTGAGGATATTTGATTTATATCTTTGAATGTAATTGATCTTCTCCAAATATCCAATTACATTCATACATCCAAAGCACACGTTTTCAATTATGACTATATGATTTATATATATAGCTATTCACACATTGCACATGTGGACCCTTTATTATTAGGTCAACCAAATTACCTATACATTTACACATTACATGTACATTTAACCCCATATATGTCCCCCCTTGGGGTTTCATCGCATACTTTTAACCCCATATATGCCAGCTTGGGGTCATATCACCTTCTCTTTGATATGCTTGCTGCTAGTCATATTCATCTTAATTGTTTAACATTTATAGTTAGTTTATCAAAGAAATATTTTAAAGCAATGTGCATTATTCTCAGTTCAAAATTCTTCCCCAACAAGTAATTCCTCAATATCTCCAATGCATGTACTATGGCAATAAGCTCGAATTCATATGTGGCATAACTCCTCTCATGTTTTTAATATTTATAGAGTCATAGCTAATGACATGCCCATTCTGTTGATTTATGGTAGCATCAGATGTTCTCTAAGCCTCAAAATTTGTAGGGAGGGTAGGACACATGTATTACAGAATACTTAGAAAACATTTTGGGAAATTCCACCAAGAGAAGGTTTTATTAAAATAATTAATTATTTTTAATGGGTGCCTAAGTCTAAACTTAGGAAATTAAAATAATTAAAGGTTATTAATTAAACTAGGGGCGAAACTTCTAAAAGAAGATGAGGATCAAGACAAAATGATCCGAGCCATTGATTAGAATCTAATCTGGGCCATTGGTTACTCAATGAGAAGATTATAAGAACAGGCTTGATGGGCATTTGGAAGATACATCAAGTGAGAAATCAAGAGATCGATTTCTGAAGAGAGCAACACAACAGTTGTCGGAGAAGTGATCAAGGAGATTTCTTGCAGTGAGGGTCAGGGATAGTTTATGGAGGAAAATTTCCTGATCTGAGGTTACATTGCAGAGGAGACAGAGAGAGATTGAGAAGAGGCAGTGCAGAGCCATGCTGGGCAGCGTAGGGCCAAGCTGAGGCAGCGTAGAGCCTGAGAGGAGATCTAAAATTTGCCGGAGAATCAAGTTCTAGAGCCAAAAGATGGGGCGTGAGACCAAAAGGGAAAAAAGTCGAAGTTTGAGAGGAAAATCGATCATATTGAAGGAGTGGCGTAGTTCCTAGAAACTGTGATGCAGAGCAGCACAATGATTGCGCAGAAACTGTGCATAGGCAATTAGGGGCTGGATCAATACTAGATCACCAGTGATAGTGTGAGGTATATCTCACTCATATCTCTTTCAGTTAGATTCTCTATATTGGATAGCCAATAAGGCATCCACAGATTGTATTAAGAAACTACTGCATAATAATACAAACCCTTGACTGCTACACCAGTTTTCCCACATTGGGTTTTTTCGGGGACATTTGTCCAAAAACAACGGTGTCCATTTTGTGTTGTGTATTTATTCTTGCTCAGTTCTTGTTTCTGCATATAATTTAATTAGTAAAGGCTACCATGTATTGGTTTTAATATTTACAATAGAACACAATAAATAATTTGTTTAGTTATTTAACAAATAGAAGAAACTTAATCAGTCGTTGCAGTAGTGATTCGAGGATTCTTGAACTTTCACATGGTATCAGAGGTTAGGTGTAGCAAGAGAGTAGACCGAAATAGCCCAATGCTGAATGGAAGAAGGGAGATTGAAGTGTTGTGTAGGCAGTAGATTGAATCCCCCGAGGGATTGCACAGTCCAATCCAGGAGGGAAATATTCTCAAGGAAGATCTCTCTCTGAGTGAGTTGATAGAGAGATAATATTTCTAGATTGAGATTTGTTAGCGACAGAGGGAGCAACACAGTAGAAGCTTCAACGCAGAGCAATTTTCTGGTGATAAGTAGTTTTATGCAACAGTTGCTGGGGCAGAAAAATGTCAGAAGACGGAAGGAAACACTATTTGAGGGAATTTCTTTCTTAGAGAATTCCTAGCCAAGGAATTTGATTTCTCATTTGTTGAGTTCGCATAGCATGGAGCAGATCTACTAACTCCAACAGGGAGTGCATAGGCTAGTTCAATTGCTACGAAAAGGAGAGATGAGGAAATTTGACATTTTATTGGTAGAGATGGAAGTAACGGGCTGAGAGATCAAGATCTGTTGGTTGGAGCATCCAACTATGTGATCTGGAAGGCTAAGATCTCATGCCTTGTGGATGAGCATGATATCAAGATGTATGTTGATAGTGTGGTATGTATACCCGGTGATGCAGATCCACTCAAGAAGTACAAGGCTGAGATGGCGAAGGCCAAGCAGTTGATCCTCGATGGAATGAGGGATCACATTGTATGTCACATTGCTGGAAAAGGGATGACCAAAGAGATGTGGGATGACTTGGCTATGCTATATCAATGATCTCCTGAGAAACGAAAGATGTACTTGGAGGAGAAGATAAGATCAGCTAGGATGGAGAAAGGGGAACACATTGATTCATTCCTATCAAAGCTTTAGGAAGTCTAAGATCAGTTGGTAGCTGTAGGATCAACACCTTAGCCTACAGAGATGGTGAGGTTGGCCCTGAATTCATCTCAGAAGAATGGAAAGTGTTTTTCCAGAATATCTTGGGTAGAGAGATATTGTCAGATTGGGAAGGGATGTGGGCTACTCTTCAACAGGAAGAGATGAGGCAAGTCTTAGTCAAGTGAAAACTTGATAGCAGCAACAACAGTGGGATGAAGTGCAAGGAGGAGGAAGAGAATCATCCCTTGCATCAAAGGGGAAGCACGAATAACGAAAGAAGAAGAAATATGTCTCAAATATCAAATGTTTTAGGTGTGGTGAATTTAATCACTATGCTACACAATGTCCTCTCAAGAAGACGGACAAGGATGAGGAACATGATCCGCAAACTGTAATCCCAAATATCGAGGAAGAGAAATTTGCCATGATTGCTTAGATATGTCTAGGGGAGAGGTGAGGTGTTACACTGAAATTTGTCACCATGACTATCTGCAGTTAATATGGCTCCATCAATAGTCATGTTATCCTCCTTGTCAAGCCTCATACCTCTGCTCTTCATGTCAAACTTCAAAAAGAGAGAAAGTCACTTAAAAACATGTTTATCTCTGGGTACGCAGGTTCTCTCTACCTTGCCTGCGTGTACGCACTCCAAACACACTGTACCTGCGTACTTGTACGCTCCGTAAGCTAAAGGTTGGGTGCGTACCCCTGTAAAGGTCAAAAGGCGTGAGTTTCATCTTTAAAAAGTTACTTGTGGTCACTTCTAGAGCCTTCTAGAAGAGTGTTTGACGTGTATTGAGCGCCTCCAGATGGTTCATGCATCCCTATGATAGAGGAGCTTATCCCATCAAGAGAGGAGCTACCCCATCCAAAAGAGGGAGTATCCCATTGATGTTGGAACTGAATAACCTCCTCTAGAATACTATAAATACAGGCATTGGGCCAGAGGAGGGGAGGTTGAAAGCTGAACATTCTAAAGGGTAAATGCTGCTGGAATTAGGACTTCCATTGTTGACTTGTGAGGAGAGATCACTATCCTTCCTTGTTGCCATATTGGGAGTGGGTGAGCTTGTCAAAGTAGAGGAAATCTCTTGTTGGACCCTGGGAGGAGCTTGCACAACACCAAGGCTCAGGTTGTAATGGTTCCCTTTTTGTTTCCTTAATACAAATAAGTCCATTCTTCTCAATGATTTGTTGTTAATGAATTATTTCATGTACTCCTTGGTCTATGTGATGAATATGCTTTGTTTTATGATGAATATTCAGGTGTTATGTAATCGTTTGCTTTGTTAGTGTATGCAGGTCTTAAAGTGAAGGAGGAGCTCATCTGGATCAGCAAGGCTGGACTGCTACAACAAGCGTTGGACCTAAGGTAAGATCGGAAAACACTTGGTTTCTCATAGAATAATGTATGTTTAGAGAAGGATTGCTCTTGTTTGGTTTGTTTGTCACTAGAGAGTCTTAGACTCCTAGGGAGGTTAGGTTTGTCCGCAAAAAATAACTCTTTCCGCATGACAGATTGGCGACTCCACTGGGGAATCCATTAATGTGATTGATTTTTCCTTTGAGCATTACTTTGATCTGAAAAGAGTCTTGTTTCTTTTGCTTTTTGGTTGCTTGACTGTGTTTTGGGTGCGTTGCTTAGGGGTCAAATTAGAACTAGTTTTTTCTTGTTTTAACAGTAGTATCGCACCCTCTGAGTTAGCACAGTGCGTACTTGTACGCGACTGTATCTGTGTACATAGAGCGTGCACGCACCTGGTAAACAGGCTGCCGTGCGTTACCCTGGAAAATTAAAGAAATTTCCCTTTTAATCAACTTTTCCTTTTGAATTTTGTTTTCCTTAGTCTTTACTGCCCAGTTCCACTGGTTGACTGTCAAAAATCTTCACCTATACTTTTTCCATTAGTGTCGAAAGTTTTAGTGAAATTCCTTGAGATTTAGCCTTAGGGTTTGGTTTTTATATTGGTCCTGTAGTGACTTTGGGTTTAGAAGTCGCAAAGCCTTAGATATCTCTGGTTTTGTCAGTCTTCTTAGGAGTCGGACCAGTCACAAAATCCACCCTCGTGAGCGACCTACCTTTGTGTTGCCTCTTTGCAAAATTTCAATAAGCTTGTTCATTTAAAGTTGTGAACTTCATTTTAAAAAAAGAACAAAAAGAGATTGAGTTTTTGTTTTGATTAGTTTGTGATTCTGCATAAACTAGTCCTTGGATTAATCATTCCCAAGTAAAACGTCCCAGAATCATCCTAGTAAGCTTTTGCTTCTTAGATCGATTTGTTAAGTGTAAGAATAGACGTATTTCCTTTGATTTGCTTTTGAGTGATTTTTCATAGATTCTCATAGATCTTGAAATTGCTTTGATTAGATTAGTTTTACATTGCTTTTATTAAATAGAGAAATATCAACGATCTCCTTTGCAAAGTTTGCTTTAGAATAGCATTTGACGTCTTTGAAAGAGAAAGGAATTTTTTCGTGAAGTAAAGAGTGGTCATGTTTTGTACGCTTTGAAAGATAAAAAGAATTGTTTCTTGATTGTCTTTTGAGAAAGTTGTTTTTATTGAAAAGATTGCATTCTCTCAACTCTCTTAATTAGAACATTCATTGAAAAGAGAAAATTATCAAATCATCTTAGGTGCATCTTTTTAGAGAATTGGAGTCGAGTCTATACACCATCAAGTTTCATCTCCATTACCTTTGTCTTAAAGAATAGCCATTAAAATCAACGCTTAAAGTAAAATTAACTTAGAAATTTTTATTTTTCTAGGGCTCTGAAGCACCAACATAGATCAGGATAGTGTCTTGGAGTAGGTGAGTAATTAACTCTCCAAGACTATAAAACCAAACAAGTTAGCTTATCTTGTGATAGGATAAATCCAGCTGTTGCATTTATACTCTGGGAAAGCTCCTCTTAAAGGAGAAGCACGAGCTCGTGTCCGAACCAGTGAGGGGATCAATCCTCCCTCGTTGAGAACGACGCCAGACACGCACGTATTGTTGTGTGTGGAGCATGATTGTTCAGAGGTCTTTGTTTCAGCCGGATGTATACCCCAGGAATTTTTGTACACCCCTCCACGCGGGGCAGCGCCCCCGAAGCTAAAAACAGATGTAAATTTTCCTTGTAAAAGTATAGTAATTTCTAGTCAATCTGAGCCGTTCATTAGGTGGATGATCTGACGGTAGAACTTATGTTTAGTTTAGGGTTTTTTTCCCTAGAAGGAAACCCCTCTCTTTGCATGAGGGCATTGTATTTGAGGCGGAGATATAGATGTGTATTCTGTGTGAGCGAGAAACAGAGAGGTGAGACTGTGAGAGAAAACAGAGGATATTACAGTGGATTTGTTGTAGGTTGTGTCTCTTCATTTTGCTAGATAATAGAAAGGA
>APFE031493122.1:64428-84385 GCA_000404065.3 Pinus taeda | reverse complement strand
TTACTGGTGGTCTCTCTCACGCTTGTTAACAGTTTACGTCATTGACTGGTAATCAAGTGGTTTCTACCATGTTCGACATCGACTCATTTATTCACATGGCTAGAATCGTATCAATTCGGGGAGTAGAAATGAAGACCCTGGATCTAGTTTCCACCATCCAGGCTGCGAGGAGTTCTGTATTCATTATGTTGTAGACCAATCATAAACAGATGGCTGCGCCCATACTGTGTCTACACGAGTCTATGATTATGATGTATTATGAAATCATTTCTGTATCAGAGTAGTTAGTCCAATAGTTAAAGTTTTTGATCTGAGTATGGGAATGCCTACCTCAGCGATGATATGATCTTATACATGTATTTTGTGTTGAAAATTGCAGGTTCTGACTGAGCTCTCCACAAGATGATCCTCGAAATGATAAAGTACTTCACCCTTCCTATATGATATAAAACCCTTATCCATTACAGGCTTCGTACTTTAGGGGGCAATCTGTTACACTGAAATTTGTCACCATGACTATCTGTAGTTAATATGGCTCCATCAATAGTCATGTTATCCTCCTTGTCAAGCCTAATACCTCTGCTCTCCATGTCAAACTTCAAAAAAGAGAGAAAGTCATTAAAAACATGTTTATCTCTGGGTACGCAGGTTCTCTCTACCTTTCCTGCGTGTACGCATCCCAAGCCCATTGTACCTGCGTACTTGTACGCTCTGTAAGCCAAAGGATGGGTGTGTACCCCTGTAAAGGTCAAAAGGCGCGAGTTTCATCTTAAAAAAGTTACTTGTGGTCACTTCTAGAGCCTTCTAGAAGAGTTTTTGACGTGTATTGAGCGCCTCCAGATGGTTCATGCATCCCTATGATAGAGGAGCTTATCCCATCAAGAGAGGAGCTACCCCATCCAAAAGAGGGAGTATCCCATTGATGTTGGAACTGAATAACTTCCTCTAGAATACTATAAATACAGGCATTGGGCCCAAGGAGGGGAGGTTGAAAGCTGAACATTCTAAAGGGTAAATGCTGCTGGAATTAGGACTTCCATTGTTGACTTGTGAGGAGAGATCACTATCCTTTCTTGTTGCCATATTGGGGGTGGGTGAGCTTGTCAAAGTAGGGGAAATCTCTTGTTGGACCCTGGGAGGAGCTTGCACAACACCAAGGCTCAGGTTGTAATGGTTCCTTTTTGTTTCCTTAATACAAATAAGTCCATTCTTCTCAATGATTTGTTGTTAATGAATTATTTCATGTACTCCTTGGTCTATGTGATGAATATGCTTTGTTTTATGAATTATTCAGGTTTATGTAATCGTTTGCTTTGTTAGTGTATGCAGGTCTTAAAGTGAAGGAGGAGCTCATCTGGATCAGCAAGGCTGGATTGCTACAACAAGCGTTGGACCTAAGGTAAGATCGGAAAACACTTGGTCTCTCATAGAATAATGTATATTTAGAGAAGGATTGCTCTTGTTTGGTTTGTTTGTCACTAGAGAGTCTTAGACTCCTAGGGAGGTTAGGTTTGTCTGCAAACATAACTCTTTCCGCATGACATGAGGTGATCTAGTACTTTAGTTCAAAAGAACTGTAGATGGGAAGGATCATTGAGGAGTCCACCTCTTGGATCAATACCTTACTATGGGAGCCTATATCAGAAGTAGCAGGATGGACCAGGGTCAGTTGGTGCAGAGGAGTGTACGAGTGACAATTGCAGTTGATAGGAGCACTAGAGTCTGAGCAGTGCAGAGACTAATAACATTTAGAACTCTAGTAGAAAAATTCAACATGTTGAACACCTTTAGTTCAATATTTTGGATGCTTTTCCGTTGCTATTGCAGCAATAACAATAGTAGGAGAGGGTTGCAGTGTAGATGCAGTGTTGGCAGTGGTAGGGTTAGCAGTAGCACGGATGCAAAATTTGCGCAGTAGTTGGTGGGCAGTGATGTCAGACATCAGCAGGGCAGAGGGAGATGTTATAGAGAAGGGTGATGCTTCAGCAGGTTGCGTTACTAGAGCACATTCCTCGCTAAGAGGGAGTGTTGATTTCTGGTAGCATCGGATGTGCTCCAAGCCTCAAAATTTGCAGGGAGGCTAGGATACATGTATTCCAGAATACCCATAAATCCTTTTGGGAAATTCCACTACGAGAAGGTTTTATTAAAATAATTAATTATTTTTAATGGGTTCCTAAGTGTAAACTTAGGAAATTAAAATAGTTATAGGGTATTAATTAAACTGGGGGTGAAAATTCTAGAAGAAGACGAGGATCAAGAAAAAATGACCTGAGCCATTGATTAGAATCTAATTTGGGCCATTGGTTACTCAATGAGAAGATTATAAGAATAAGCTTGATGGGAATTTGGAAGACACATCAAGTGAGAAATCAAAAGATCAATTTCTGAAGAAAGAAACACAACCATTGTAGGAGAAGTGATCGAGGTGATTTATTGCAGTGAGGGTTAGGGATAATTTTTGGAGGAAAATTTCCTAATCCAGGGATACATTACAGAGGAGACATAGAGAGATCCAGAAGAGGCAACGTAGAGCCACGCTAGGCAGCGTAGGGCCACGCTGAGGCAGCACAAAGCCTGAGAGGAGATCTGAAATTTTCCAGAGAATCGAGTTCCAGAGCCAGAAGATGGGGTGTGAGACCGGAAGGGCAGAAAGTCAAAGTTCCAGAGGCAAATCGATCAGATTGAAGGAGTGATGCAGTTCCCAGAAGTTATGACACAGAGCACTGCAGTGATTGCGCATAGGCAGCTAGGGGCCAACCATTTAGTGGCTGGATCAGTACTCGATCACCAGTGATAGTGTGAGGTATATCTCACTCATATCTCTGTCAATCAGATTCTCTGTATTGGATAGCCATTAAGGAATCCAAGATTGTATTCATAAACTACTATATAATAATACAAACCCTCAGCTACTGCACCGGTTTTTTTTGGGGACATTTGTCCAAAAACAAAAGTGTATATTATGTGTTGCGTATTTCTTCTTGCTCAGTTCTTGTTTCCACATATAATTTAATTAGTGAAGGATACAATGTATTGGTTTCGATATTTACTGTAGAACACAGTAAATAATATGTTCAGTTATTTAAAAATAGAAGAAACTTAATCAGTCATTGCAATAGTGATTTGGGGATTCTCGAATTTTCATACATTCCATGTAAGGACTCACCAAGCCCCTATTCGCATGCATCTGTGCATATCACAATATTTTCTTTTGGATCTGCAATCTTCAAAATAGGTCCATTAGTAAGTAACTCTTTCAATCCTTGATAATTTTTGTTGACACTCCATTGTCCTTGTTAAGATATTTTGACACTTAGGTGTTAGTTAAGTTCAACTTGGTCTAATGTGTCTATTAGGTAAAAGTGTGTTTCTTTAGTATGCATTAGTTTCATTGTAATATGACGGTCATGACATGTTTAGACATAGAGTGATTTGATTGCACATATTCTCCTCAATACTAATGGCTATTGATTGTGGCTTAGCACTTGATTTTTCCATGATTAATAATTAAAGAGAATGGAGGGTAATGGCTAATGATAAATTGTAATAACTCTCTTAGGTAAACAAAATTATTTTGCATTAATAAAATTACCTCAAGTGGCCATGTTGGTTGGGGCCTTTGACTATTTCCCTCTTAGAGGGTTTTAACCACGAAAGAATATTGGCATTATGATATTCAATATTATTGTGTGAGTGGTCACTGAAGGTGCTTGTCCTGTATGGAATACCTTGTTCTCCTGAACATGGTATCAAATCCTATTTAAAGAAGTGCTCCTGTTGGTGATCAATGTCTTGAGCCCGTGTTACTGCATTTCTGAGATATGTTGTTTCTATATTATATTGGCTTGAATAATAAAAAAGGACCAAAATAAAAGAGTAAGATGATTAACAAACATTGCAATTATTGTAGGAAAGATGAACATTTGGAGTCTAAATGTTTAAAAAAAATGGAGGCTCTAGAACCAACAATGAAGAAGCACAACATCAAACTTGATTCTTCTTCTAACAATTCTTCTCATGGACATGCACTTTCTACTTTTGGTTTCTCCTTCAATGCAACATATACTTCTTCTTCTAATGAATGGCTTATTAATTTTGGAGCACCTTATCATATGGACAAGGATAAAGCTATTTTTTTTTTTTTCACTTAATGATTGTAACACCAAAAAAATATTTGTTGATTGTGATAAATCTCTTAGTGTTCTAGGGTCAAGAACAGTTCAATTATATTATGGGCATTTCAATTATGTATTATGTGTTCCCTATCTTTCCTACAACCTTCTATTCGTATATTAGATTACACAATCATGTGAAGGTAAAATAGTAGAGTGTTCACCTTACCAAGTTGTAACTAAGGGTATAAAAGGTCTTAAGTATGTTCTTGCAACTAAAATAGTTGATGATATTACCATGTCGTCCAAGTTTGAAAACTTTGGATCATTTCCTTTTCCCTAAGTTTTTATTTCTCATAGTGATAAATTAAACAAACATTGGCATGAGCCAGTTGATCATACAAACTATCGCTCACTGCAACTACTATGTTATCAAAATATGGTGACTAGTATTCCTCTCATTTCTTATAGATATGGTGTTTGTGCTAATTGTGTTCTTGCCCAAAACCAACTCAATTTTGACAAATGTGCCTCTTGGAACACATCAAGCCCTTTGCAACTTATTCATAGTGATTTGTGTGGTCAACTTTCTTCTCCTTATTTCTCTCGGTTCAATTTCTTCTTAAATTTCATTGATGACTTTAACAAATGCACTTAGGTTTAGTTCTTAAAAATTAAGGGTGGAGTTTTTAGCTTGTTCTTGGCCTACAAGGCCCTTGTAGAAAAACAATATGGACATCAACTACAGTTGTTAAGAACAAATAATGGAAGTGAATATGCCAACAATAAATTCACAACTTACTACACTGGATAGGGCATTAAAATGGATCATATTGTTCCATATACACCACAACAAAATGGTTTTGTTGAAATAAATAATTGTACATTAAAGGAAGATCCCAATTGTATGATTCAATCTAAGGGATTAAGTCTTCATTGTTGAGAAGCATCAATCATTTGTGTAAATTACATATCAAATTGAACTCCCACAAAGGATTTAAGCAATATAACACCATAAGAAGCATGGAATAACATTAAGCAGTATGCAATCCACTTCTCTATATTTGGTAGTGTAGCATGGGATCACATTCCTGATTGAAAAAGGAAAGCTTTACAACATAAAAGTGAGAAGTGTATTTTTATTGGATATTCTCAAGTTGTAAGAGGTTATATACTTCTTCAATCTCACTCCAATGAAATAATCATTAAAATATATGTTAAAATTGATGAAAATATCTTGGCCTACGAGCCTAATTTGACAATTGTGCCTTCTTTGGCCTACGAGCCATATTTGATGTTGGTGCCACCTTCCATTTGTATTCTAGTTTCTTTTTCAAATGATGAAGATGAGGATGAAAATCCACCTTTGTCCACTCACCTTCCTCGAGATGAGTCCATTGAACATGAACATGCACTGACACCACAATTTCCCCAATGGGTCCATTCAACACAAGAAGCAATTGGTAACCTTTTCAGTGATCCTACAAATTAACGCTATACTCGTTCACAATTCTAGTGAGCCTCTCTTTTGGGTCAAGTTTCAAATACTCATGATTCGAAAACATTTGTGGAAGTTTTAGATAATCTAGATGGGGAAATAATAATTAATGAAGAATATTGTTGCTCGATGGCAAACAATACTCCAAGGTAAAAAAAAATGTTTCTTGACATGCCTTATTAACCATTTGTTGTTACAATCAAATCATAGTCCTTTCGTTATTCTATTCTGCATTTACTTTTGTGATATTCGAGTAAGTTGAGGTAGGGTTGTCTTATGAACCTCAAAATGATGTTTGCTTCCTGCATATGTTCCAATGGTAGATTTATGTGTAGGCATATTCTTGGCTTGAATATGATGAGAAAATTGCATAGCTTCCATAATATTTTAAGGATGTTTTAAGAAAATATCACATTTAATGTCTTGCTTTAATCCACCAATGTAAGCTTATGACAAATTTTTATTGCTTATGTTATCCAGTCTTGTGGTCAATAATTAAAATTCTGAATTATAATCTTCAATACCACTCAAGTGCTTCTTGTTAACTAATTGAAGTAGTCTTATTCCCAAGCATTCCCATATTGTTATTCTAAGCCTCTTGTTAATAAACCCCAAGTATAATGATAAAAATGGCCCTTCCTTTTAACTAAGCATTGATACCATTAATAGGATTTTATCTCAAATGACAAAGTTTCTATATAAATCCTCTGCTTATCATCCATAATATTATGCAATTCAAGACATTGCTCTATTTGGTTCACCCAACCTTAGACCTATATTCCATCCTTCTTTAAGTAAACCTTGGGAAGATTCATACTCTTTGGAGACCATCCATAAATAACTCCACTTTACAAATTCTCATTATTGGAACATTATTCAACACAAATACTATCTTTATTCTCATGAGTCCCTTGAGTCACATTATCAATTTTAGGGCTTATACCAGCTTATATTCATATTAACTCTAGATCTACCATGTCGAGATCAATCAAACCTCTTGCAGTGCAAACCTCTTTTAGAGTGAGAAAAAATTTGATCCCTATTGACACTTGGTAGATCTAGAGTTAAGATGGATCTAAGCTGGTGTGCGTGTGTCTATAAATTGTCTAATTTACCTCAATAAATTTGTTAATTTACCTCAATTTTATTTTAATTGTTAATTTTATTTATTTATTTATTAATGTAATTTGATTGAGTCAAAATGTTTACATAATAGGACAAGACATGAAATTACACCATCTCTTCCATACTGGGTTGTAGAGAACCTCTCGACGCAATGATCTTGTGTTCCAACTATTCCATCTTCTTTTCAATATTTTCCCTATTTTCATCCATCTTCTATTCCAATTGTTCTATATTTTTTTCCACATTTTGTTCTATTCTTGTTTCTGTATTTATCAAATGAACCTTTTCACTCACCTATCATTCAATCTATTAATTCAATTGTCCATTTTTGATAATTGGTTTTGTAATTCTTCATTTTCTTCATGAGTCATGGATGAGTTTTTTGGAGGTTTAATTGGCAAAGTAAATGTTGTTGAACCCTTCGGATTCATGACAAGTTACTAGGTCTTTAGGATGGTGGAGTGTCAGGTGCTATAACCATTTGATATACATGAAGGGTCCAACTATATTACTCAGACCAATAAGTCACCAACTAAGGAGGCTCAACCATGCCCTTAGCCATATTACTCAACTACCTAGGTACTAGAGAGTGGTTTCCTCAAGTGTTATTTTCGATGTACTATAGTAACGAGATGGCCAATTAGTGTATCTAAAGTTTATTTTAGGTATACATAGGGGACTTTCTACATATCCAAAGGTACATGGAAGTGATATTCTATATACAAATACTATTTGATGTAGTACGACTCAAAATGAACTAATTATCTTTAAACTATCATGGATATTCCACTGAAATAGTTCATCACAACATATTTTATAGATGACAGGAATATATACTATGTAGGTTAATTCTTCCTTTATATTCCAAATTCTTAATAGTTGTCATTTTTAACTTAAATAAATGAAATAGATGAAATGTGAGAAATATAGAATAGAAAGAAATACAAACACAATCCACACTAAACACAAATGTTGCTTTAGGAAACTCTTGTGGGAGAAAACCCAATTAGAAAGTGAGGCTATTATGCTCTCTTTTCCCTGATATGGAAATATGCAAGTATAGAAGAAGGGATACTCTCTATGGAGTTACTTTAGATCCATGGTTTGTAATTGATATAGGAGAATCATTTGAATTTTATTTCCTAAGTGTAAGAAGATCTAAAATTCTTGAAAACAAGCTATGTAGGGATAAGATGGTTTATATTCTATTTCATGTAATGTAGCGAATGTATTAAACAAGTATAGAGTTAGAGGAGTTGAGTTCTTTTAGGGATAGTAGAGGTATTCAAGGGATATTGTTTGATGTTTCTAGGAATGAAGGATACAAACCATTCTCTCGTGGTTCAATCAATTCCTCATTATTTGTATAAATATTGTTGTTGTGGATTAAATGAGAATGTAGAAATGAAAAATAAATGATTGTAATTGTTTATGAGTTTGAATCTGCATCATGTAGTAATATAACTTGGCATTCAAGTTTTATTAAGGTGGATGCTGATTAAATTGTGAAACATGAGTGCTTGTGAGAAAGACCCGCATATGAATTTGCAACAACGTGAACGTTACGGATGTAACATTTGAGTCGATTTGACTAAAGGGTTTCATGAGTTCAGACTGTTTGCATAAGGGAAATGAAAGTTGCGGTCTTCATTAGCTCCTTTCAATATATATCATTTGCACCATTATGTGACAAGTTGTTTTATGGTAATTTATATTGATTATCTTGCTTTGTAAACTCTTTCTCATATATTCTTTGCTAAATCACGATATATTATAATAGAAAATATTCTCAACATTATCACTAGCTCTGATCTTCATCTTAGAGCTTGAGACCTCACGATCTAGCTTGGATCTATTTAGATTTTCCTTCAAAAGGAAAATTATGGTTGATTTATTTCTTAATATCTACTTGTTACTATATCCGAACTTGAGAATATTCAAGTGTGTAGTGTTGTAGACAAACCAAATTGTGGATGTAACTCTAGAGATATCAAATCCAATTTTTGTTGCTTTTGTTTTTTTTTCAACTGAAGAAATCACGCCCAGAGCAGCTCTCATGCGTACATAGTCCTGTTTGGGATTGGACCAAGAGACCTGTAGGGACCAAACCTCCCGATCTAACCATTGAACCACAACCACGAGACTAACCCCAATCTCTCTGCATACAGGCTTGATATGCATCAGTCTTATGGCCATGGATCATGACTATGGGTGGATTGTATTAAAATCTTGGAAAAATAGCGGTACACTGTTCTGAACTAGCCTTGATGACTTTAAAATCCGGAGGGAATTTCTGCAAGAATCCCAAGTTCTCAATGGTTAAAGTGACATCTACTTTATCAGGGCATTGTCTACCGACGCCACAAATTCACTCAGACGACAGATTTCTTGCCGGAATCTGGTATTTTTTTCTTCTTCAAAAAATCAAAATGCTGAAGTATTTGAATAATTTTTTTGATGGTGGAAATGGATTCAACACCATAAAGAACCCTTGGGGCACCCAAAATCCTGAATTTTGATAACTGTAACCTTGATTTTCAAAAGTTTCTGCTAGATTTTGTCATAATCTTGCCAGAATTTCCATTATTTTTAAAACTAATATGTGGATTCTTTAGACTACGCACTTTATTAGAGTTATTAGTTTAACTATCTAAAATTTAGAAGTTGAGGTAATTTTCATTGAAGCCTTGGTGATCTTCACCCCACTCTTCTATCTTTTGATTCGAAGAAACCAGAATGAGCAAGTGTTTTGGCATTGAGGAATTCAACATGCACACTTGGTTTTATGTACCAAGATTTTTTTAATTTTTATCATGTGATGATGCTTTTATAATATGTGAAAATATGAATGGTTTCTTCTCGTGGGCAGTGAACTATTGTTGTCGAAATTAAAGATGAAAAGAAGGCTCCACCATGTGAATGTTGAGAAAAAATTAGAGGATATTAAAGCTGGGGACATAAAGTTCAAAAATGAAAAAATTCATTTTCATGGAAACCATAACAATCATCAGCAATATCACAATCCTTAATAGGAAAGTACATATGGTTTCCTTTGTTTTTACCCATGGATAAGTACATAAAAAAAATATATAAAGTTGAGAGGATTACATAAGGTGATTTGTTATAAAAGGAAAGTGTGAAAATGTTTGTAAATATTTCAGCTATCAAAGGGTATTATGAATGAAGTTATTTATTAGAGTGATTGGCTAAGGGTTATAACAAAATGTCATTTTAAAGTGTTCATATTAAAAAGTCATTAAATATATAAAAGATCAACATTTATTGTGAAGTCCTTTTAGAAGGAAAGGAGTCAAGAGGATATTCATGTTCTTGCAAGGTATCCTAGATTTTGGCTTATGGTCCAAGAGGCACATATTTCACTCTCAAAGCTTTTACAAATGTCGATTGGGTTGGTAGTGTTGATAACAACAAAAACACTAGTAGAGGAGTGTTCTTTCTAGGTAGTTGTCTAGTCTCATGGCTTAGCAAGAAACAAACTTCAATTTCCCAGCCACAACTGAAGTGGAGTATTTGTCAGTCGCATCATGTTACACTCAGGTTCTATGGATGCAGCAAAATTAACAAGACATTCAAGTAAATTTTGATCAACCTGTGCCCATTATGTGCGATGTCACTAGTGCTATTAATATATTGAAAAAACTGTTATGCACTCTAAGACAAAGCATATTCCCATTAAGTATCATTTTCTTAGAGAACAAGTTGTTGATAAGATTGTTAAATATTTCCTCAAAAGGACATGTTGCATATATTTTTACCAAATGCTACGCAAATAAACTTTGAATATATTAGACAAAGGTTGGGGGTGATCTCTCCTTCACTTTTTGAGTAGAAATAACAATAGATAACTTTAGTCTACCACACCATGTTTTTTTCACAAGGTGCAATGTAGGAGAAAAATGTTGTTCATATACAACACAATCACAGAGGTGGGGGGTAGTAGAGACAAATCATTCACTAGCAAGGAGAGTTATGTTGTCATTAAGAGAGGTAAAAAAAGGAATAAGCACAATGACATTAGTCGCCATGCAACCCCTTACCATTAATGTCAAAGGGGGAGAAATAAGAAGAGATGGGGAGAAGTTGAGCCAGTCAGTAGAAAGGAAGAGTTCTCAACCAACATACATCAATGATTGGATTATGTTTGGTGGTGTTCCAATCAATTCCAAAAGGGTACTATATTGTTGAACAAATGTTGTCATGATGTCAAAGGATTTAATTTTGTCATTGATGTTGCTACTTGTAGTCTCTTGCAAGTGGCAAGGAGGCTTATTGTAGTGTAACAAAAGTGTTTATACAACAACATGGAGAGATATTTTGTTAAGGGGGAGCATGTTCAACCTAGCAATAGAGGGAAGGGCATGGTGTTGACATAGAGACATGGCGTTGACCTATTGGGTTGTTGGAATGGTGTTGGCTTGTTGGCATAAGGAGTTGATTAGTTTTCATCCACATATTAGTTGATACCAACAATTTTCAATAGGTGGTTCAACTCTACTTGTATACCCTTTGCCACTGATGACAAAGGGGGAGAATAATAGCCACAAGAAAAGAATGAGACCAACCGGTTTGAGGAGTTTATGGAGATCAACTTGGTGTGGTGGTTGTGGGTTGATATCAATGCCAAAGGGGGATCATGTTGGCATCATGGTGTTGGCATTGATGTTTACCTAAGGAGTTAATTGTGTTGGAATTGATGTAAACAAGCTTGGAGGATTTGTCATGATGATAATAGGCTTGATGACATGTAACTGAGGTGTTCCTATTGTTTGCAGAGGTTCTACAGGTGTTGGAGAACCATTGAAGACAAATGGAAAAGTTTCAGGTAGAGAGGAAGTGATTTCCCATGTGTTAAGGCATCTTCTCTAGGAGGTAGTTATGCATAAAGTGAAGATAAAAACATTTTCACTGGGATGCTTATACTATCCAACCGATAATTGTCTCTAGGAGCAAGTTATGTCCCAATGACAATAGCTCTAGAGAGAATATTCTAATTTGTGTGCACACATAATTTACCATGAGCATTTCCTAAGGCATTTGCCTAAGATTTTTGATGGTTTAGAGATGACTTGAGTTGCTCCACATGCAAGAAGGTGATCAAGTCAAAGATAATTAGGATTAGTGCTTTGTATTGATTGCATCTTTCATCATTGATAAAATGCTAGAGTGTGCAATAGAAGGGGCTAGACAATATGAGAGAGTAAGCTACAAGAATGCAGAGATAAAGTACAAATTAGAGATCATATTTGGAGCATATGTCAGAGGATGATGGAGATATTATGTATCTATATGCTTAACATATTTGTGTTGCAGATACTATTGATGCTAGTTGTTCCTAATGTCTATGACATATTATGTTGCGGATTTGAGTATTGTTGCAAGGGTTCTATTGGAGAGTTTATTGTTGTAAATTTTATGTACTGTCATACATAATATGATCAATGTATGCTACAATATTTTAGTATTAGTGATGTTTGAGTATGATTTTGAGTTTTCTATTATATGTTGTTATTGGGTTATTGAGTTTGATGAGAAGATTGATATTGTGAGCTGATTTTCTTGCAGATATCTATATTGTAGAGATTGATTATGTTGCAAAGTTTTGTATGTAGATTGTATTGTTGTAAGAGCATAGAGGATGTTGTGAGTCTAGTTTGAAAAATGGGAGAAATGTGGCTCACAAATGTTTGGTTGCAGAGAGTAGTGGATCCAATTTGAAACATCTTGAAACATGGTCCACGTAGGAGCTTGAAGGTTGGAGCCTTCAATGATAGCAGGTGGTGGTTTGGGTATTCAAGGTGTAGCGACATCCTTTAAGTAGAGGCATTATAACTTAGGAGTAGTGGCTAGATGGACTATTGGGTGTTAGGGCATCCAACAAGTGGTGCTTTTCAAAGTTGTGGGAGTGGTGGGTTCCAATAGGTGGTGGCCTGCAAAATTCATACAAGTAGTGACTTGGAACGAGTAGCAGCTCACATGATTGGAAAGTTGTGGCTTGCACACTTGTGGTGGTTAATGAATCAGATGTAAAGAATATTATTGAATATTAATAAGAAGAAGACTACAAAGAAAAATAGACGATGGTGGTTTTCTACCTTTGGATTTCCTCCTTACATTCAATGTATCTATGTGTGATGATGTGCTTTGATGTGTTTTTACTCATGGTTGTTTGCTAATGTTATACTTGCTCATGTGATTTACTTATGTTTAGATATGTACATATACTATGCTGCTAATGAATGAATGAATTAGGGTTTGTGAAAATAAAGGCAAAAATCGGTAAAACTTGATCATAAGGCACAATACTAATTCACCCCCTCTCTGAGTATTGTTCATGCTTCCAACACTATTAATGTAAGTGAACCCATCCCATATCTATTGTAATTTGTTGTCTGAGAAAATATCTCAGAAGGATCACATTTTGAAGTATTTTAGAAATATTTATGCATTGCTTAATGCAAGACAAAAAAGAGATAAGTGGATAATTTGATTGGAAAAGGCGATGACCTACAATTAATACCATGAAAATATCTTCCACAAGGTACTGTGAGAATTTTTTTTAAACGATTTGAAGAAGTTAGGGTCTCAACCATGGAAATAACATCAATGAAGCCTAGTGAAAATTTGATTGAGATATTGATAGTGGACACCTTTTCTCAAAATACTTTTGAAGGATACAACATATTGAACCAAATTCAAAATCAAATATTTCCAATTTCATACCATAGGAATGAGAATATACTTGTATGTAGAGCCATTGGAGCTAGAAATATTAAAAAATGGTAGTATACTTTTTGCTAACTGGTCAAAAATGCCCATAAGACCATGGGTCAATACCATGGGACAATACCATGGGTCAATACCATCGGTTTAAACTATGGATCAATTTAAACCATGAACAAGGAGAAAAAGAAAAAGTGTATAAATACATTGAAAAGAAAACTAAAGAAGAGAGAGGAAGTGTGAGTGTGTGAGAGGGGCAGTAAGCATGAATATTGAGTGGTAGTAGGACTACATGCCAACAAGTGTGAAGGTTGTAGGAAAATGAGTGTGAATGATGTAGGATAGCAAGTGTGATATTGAGGACAACAAGTGAAAATTCTAAGTCATAAATTAGAGGAAAAGGACAATTAGGGGGAGAATAAATATCAAAACAAAGAGCAAAAAGGTTGAGATCAAATTACAAAGAGATAAGATCATTTATTGAGATTTAAGTTTTGTAAAATGTTGAGATCATATTGCTGTTGAGATTAGAGTACTATAAATGTTGAGATCATATTTTTGTTGAGATAAAATTGCAGAGAGTTGAGATCAAGTGTTGATGTTAAAGTGATATAAAATGTTGAGATTAGATTGCTATTGAGATTAGAGTGTTGTAAAAGTTGACATCAGAATGCAAAGAGTTGATATTAGGCATTGATATTAGAGTGGAGTAAAATGTTGAAATCAGAATGTTGTAAGTTGTTGAAACTAGATTACAAAGAGCTGAGATTAGGTGTTAAGACCAAGAATGAAGGTGTTTGAAGAGGAGTTCATTGGATCAACATCAAATCAAATACAAATCAAATCTTAAAATGGGATTAGTGTCTCTAGCAAATTGGAGCTTGCAAATGTGAAAGGGGATTGGTCTCTCGTGCAAGTGGGTGCTTGCAAACAATGTAATAGTAGGTTTCCACCTACATTAATCTATAAAGAAAAATTGTTTGTGGTTTTCTCCTGTATGGGTTTCCAAATAAAAATATTTATGTTATACTTTGTGTGATGCCTATTTAAATGTTACATATCTAATTTATTGTGATACATACGATAAAGAATTTTAGAATATTGATTCACCTCCCCATCCCTTGTCAATATTCAACAGAAAATGCAAGTGATAATATTATAATAATAATTTGTGTCTTAATGTTCATAGGGACATGTTTGAAGAGAAAATTGAACAAATAAAAAATATTTCACAATAAGAAATAGTAGTGATTTGCATCTTAATGTTAATGAAGATAATTTTTGAAGACTAAAGTTAACATGGCTGCATAGTTGCCTCCCTGACACTTAGTTTAATTATTAAACTTTGAAAGGTATAGACCAATTTCTACATTTGAACAAGGGCTACAAAGTAGTTATTCTTGCTTAGTTTAAATATGGTTAATATTTAATTATTTTCAATAATAAGAATAATACTAATAATAATAATAAGACTTATATAATTAATAATATTATTATTAAATAATATATTTAACGGAAAAAAACATCATTTTTATAATAATTAATAATATAATAATAATTATTTATTTACTACCAATGTGTATAATTTGAAATAACGATTCTATACAGGTGAATTTTAATAAAAAGATGTGAGGAGTTTTTTTTCTAAAACCCAACGTTTCAGATTTCAAAATGAGTCTATTTTGAGAGGATATTAATATTTAATTATTTACAACAACAACAACATCTATTATTACACATTTTCATATACACCTTTATTTTTTTTTTTAGCTTTAGGAGACTCAGAAGTGTTTCAATTCCTTTGCAATGAAGTACTTCACCAAATGGTATTTTGCAGATTCCCACACTTGTAAATAATTTTAAATGGTATTTTAATAAATCATATTTTGAAGTTATTTTAATAAATCATATTTTGGAATTACTTTAATAAACTATATTCAAGCTTGAGTTACGGAAACGAATGGACCTCTAATCATTTAGCTTCACATTATATGTCTAAATTAAAATGAGAGAAACCCAAATAGAACCAATTCACCTCTCTTTTTTATCAACCTCTTGAATGTACTACTGTTCACCAATTCACAAGAAATTAAATTAATCATATACCCAATATGGTGCATTATTCCTAGTGAATTTTAGTCCTATCAATATTCTCACATTATACTCACATTGGTGTTAGAAATACTGAGAGGGGAGGGAGGTGGGGGGGCGGCGGTGAACCAATATTTCATTCCAAATTAAAGCTTTACTTAACTTATGGTCTTCTTTTCAATGTTTGATTCATTATATCATTAGAAAAATATTGTGTTATAGATGTGAGCTTATTCAATAAACCATGAGCAACATTAAGAATAAAAGCATGTAAACAACAAAGCACATCAACAAATCAATCACATATGGACACCATGATTTTAGGTGGAAACCTAAAGTGGGAGAAAACAACTGTTATTGTCGTCTTTGTCTTATTATTTTATTATGAAGAAAATTCTTCTTACAATTTTGTACTGGCACAAACTCTTTCCAACATGCAGGCTCCTACCCATAGGAGGCTACAACCTCTACTCATTCTCCATCACCCACTGGAAGGGAGCTACAACCCCATGATCAAGTTTATCGACTCCTACTAGAAAGAGGCTCCTACCCCTCAACAACTTTACTAGCTACCACTAGAAGGAAGCTCTGACTCCCTCACAAAAGGCTCCAACCCTCCAAACCTTTGTGGACCTCATTTCATAATATTTCACACTAGATCCACCTACCTCAAACAAACATCAAAACTTGTAGGCCACCTTTCATCAAATTTTCAAACTAGATTTACACCCTGTAATAAGCTCAAACTAAGATACCAAGTGAATGTCAAACTGAATCACTGAAGGCCAATACCAATAACAATGTTCCAACCACTGAAAAACCAAACAATTTGATTAAATTTCTAATACCAATAAATCATGTACCAAACCACTGAATCACCAAGTCACTGAATCAATGAACACAACTAAATCAATATCAATACTGAATACCAATGTGCCAATTGTTGAACCACTAACAAACCAATCATTGAATATCAATACTGAATCATGACTGAATACAATGCAACCAATATACCAATCCCAATGCAAATCAATATGTCAACATTGAAAATAAGAGCACTTGAGTCACTAAATACAAACATGCCAATCACTGGATTACCAAATGTCAAGAACCAAGTTAGATGCCCAAACCAATATCCCAATAGAACCAAGTCAATCAACTAATCAATTTAATAAGAAAACCCCCTCGACAACATTGTCTTGCTGCCAAATCAATCAACCATAACACTGTCATGTAATTTAATCATCCATCACAATCTATCAGAATCCAACCCAACTCAAGGTAATTCCATAATTCTATCATATATTAAGCAACAACAAGACCCAACACATTTTACCAACGATGCTCATAAGTGTAGAGGACAAGCAACAACATTATGAGTCAAGCATATGATCCTTTGCCTAATAGATCACCATGAGATTAAACATTGCTTCACTACTTTTCATATTCTCCATATAATAATCATTGGAATACTAAGGAGAAACATAAATTGATAGATCTTCCAAGATTCATCATACAATCACTTCTTCATCAATCCCCAGTGAAATACAAGGGACATAGGTAACAACATCTATATAAGTTTGTAAATGCATATCACAAGAAAACGACATTGCCAAAAGAGTAATTTTCCATCCTCTCACTACTATGGGTATTCTCTACCATTATATAAAGGTAAGCTAAGAAGTCCCTCTGCCAACTCAAGCAACCAAAACCTCATAAAGGAGAAACATCATTATTTAGATCCAAACATTACCTCATTAAACCATATCATTGATCTAAAAAGAAGATAATACTTTTGTAACAACATCACATCATCATCGTGAAAAAGGACAAGCAACATCTCATAAGTTCAGATCTAGTTTTATGGTGTTAGTAAATATGTCAAATAAAGGCATCCATAAGAAATACTTGTCCCTACGCCAAAAACTTATTGCAAAATCGTCTTCATACCCTAGAACAATAGTCTTATACTATCAAAGCATCACTCTTTCATATGTATATTTGTCATCACACTCAAGGCCTTCTCTCTACTCCAAATAAAGTGAATCATAGAGACATAATAAGCATACTCTAAGAAAAATCATAATCTTTGCATACCTATCTCTTTATGCTTTGTAGTCACTTCTAGAAACATATCTACATACCCATCAAATTTATGTCATTAGTATAGCATAATTTTTGTACGCACAAGGAGAAACAACACCTATTGCTAGAACCTTTGTCATTATTCAACCCTTCAGAACATACACAAAAGTAGTCTCATTGTTAAGGTTAGGAGTATCTCTGTAATCACACACATTGATATAACATTAAAAACATTCTTTGCATACTTCAAATTTATAGATGCATCAAAACAAAACATTCAAGATATATGCTCTAAAAACTGATCTTTGCATACACTACATATTCTAGGCATCAACACGACATCAAAACTAATTACAAACAAGCCTCTACAATCAACAAATCAAGCATATCAAAGATCATGATTTCATACATTCATATCTATTATTATAGTCCTATGTCAATAGATCTTTATATATTAGATTCTATGCCCTCTTTCATGACATCTATTCTTCCCCACAAACATAATATTCAATCATGTATTCATTGCTTCATCAATGCTCCTACAAGAGACAAATAAATTCACTAACTCCTTAAAGCATAATCATATCTCTTAGGTCTGAGACTCCTGACACTCTGGTGCAGACAAATTCCAAATAAAATCATAACAAAGAACCCATCAAATGCACACTTTTTGCTCTTGATCAACCTCCTTTATGTAAAAAATTGATCTCAAAATACCTTGGGGAAAAACCAATGTATTTTCAGTACCACATGCAGGTAAACCAATGTAATTTGTTGACCATGTCAATACAACCCTGCAAGCAAAATTCAATGGCCAAAAACCATGGTTTCGTGCATAGTTTTTTGTTTTTCATCTACAAGCCCAACTGCACCCACAAGACTTCCTCTATGTGGTTGGGAGGCCTTCTGGCCGCACCCAGTGGCCTTCTCCTGTGCGGCTAGGGCTTGGCAGCCACACCCTTATGTTGAAAATGTAACTAGTTTTGGTCTTCATAATTGTTGTACTTATTTCAATATGTATCCTATGTAACAAATAAGAGAAGATAAGAAAATGTTATTAATATCAAAGCATGGGTTTCATGCTCATTCTTGATGGTCTTCTAGGTAAAAGCATGTTCTTCATGCTTGCAGGCTTTGTTAGGTCCTAGAAGTTATTGTCTTGAGTCAAAGGAGTCAACATAATTTTTATAAGACTATTTCGGGCAAAAATATATTTGTAAAAATAATTATTTTTTACTCTAGAAAACCTTCAAAGCTCCAAAGTATAAGTTGGCCCTAGGAACATCAAGTCATCCTAAAGGGAGGTTATTCGATTCCTTGAGAAAGCTATATAAAGAAGAAGTTTGACCTCATTTAGAGTCACTCACTCAAAAAAGTTCGATATAACAAGAATGGGTTTGATCTGAAGCTAGGAGAAGCAGAAAAGAAGAGCGAATGTCTTGAACAAGGAAGAAAGCCAAAATATCTTGTTTCTGGGTTCTATCTTTCTCACATGTGCGAAGATCTAGGGTTTTTGGTGTTGCAGAAGAAGGCTAAAATTGTAGGTCCAAGTTGTAGTAGGACGAAGTGAAAATTATTCTAGATGGAAGGGAGGTAACCCTATATTGACCTCATTGACGTTGGGAGAGTTGTATTTCTCTAGGAATATCTAAGGAGAAGGCTTGATTAGGGTTTCCAGAGAAGCTGCAAGGACGAAGTTACAGGGTCAAAGTTACTAGATGAGTCGCAGTTTGAAGCTGGTTGATGTAGAACTAGAGAAAGACATGTTAGAGGGCTATCTTGGTACTCAGAGGAGGAATTTGTTTAGGGTTTTTGTCTTTTTATCTCATCTGAAGCAGATTCTAAGAAGAGAAGAGTTTTCAGGTTTTCCCCTTGGAGGGGTTTTTCCCTAGCTAAGATCCTAATATCAATGTCCTCTATTGTTGCAGCTTATGTTCTTGATATGTGTTTGATGAAATATCTAACTAAAAGAACACACGAAAGCTAATAAGTTCACAAGGAAATTTTAAGGTTAAGGAAAATAAGATTAATAACTACCATTATCCATTTTCCAACACCTTAAGCTTTCTTCCCTGCTGTTGGAGAGGTAAATCCCCTCTACGGATAGAGGCGATCTCTACTAGCCCAGAACGGGTCTAGCAACAATCAAACAATGCTATCACGCAAGTTCCTAATTGCAAATAAAAGGTAGGTGACGAAGACCTACTTGGGTTCCAACGCTTTTGTTCGTAGAAGAGACGTCGCCCACGCTCCTTTGCCTTGGCCGGTCACAGTCCTCCACTATCCCCGTGAATGGACACCT
>APFE031493122.1:0-45763 GCA_000404065.3 Pinus taeda | reverse complement strand
AAGGCTACCTGGCGTATCTTCAGACTCCGTCTAAGACTTATGAAACACACACATCAATGAGCAAATGACAAATTTGTTGTCCCCAGTGGAGTCGCCAAATATGTTAGCGCTTGGAATTCACCTAGGCTGAGATAGACAAACTCTCAAGGCTACATCAAACCATTTCACCTCGTAGCTAGCCCTACGAGGTATGAGAAGGCTCTCTCGGGTCAGATTCGGTAGATCTTTCAATATGATAAGCTGACCAAATTAGGAATAAAGATTTTAGGCTAGTAAATTGATAAAGGGGGTTGATTTAAAGATTTTTGGTTTTTTGGTGGCAACTGGAGGGAGTGCAATTCAGGGTGCGGGGATTGAGCACAGTTTTTGCAGGGGGATCTTTGGGGCAAGGTAGGACTGAGCGTTGATGCCTTAATCTGAGATGGATGATCAGGAATGATAGAGAAGGAGCTAAAGAGGGCAAACAACCATTAGAATCCTCTCTAGACAGTAGAAAACATAAATTTTGAACAAACTAAAAAGTTGAGCATGTCAAAGCATGATTTCAAACTTTACCACTTCATCTGTCCAAAATAGAAGCAAAAGAGAGATGTGGAATACATATACAAACTTACAAGAACATGTAGAGAACACACCATCAACACAACAACCCACAAGAATCCACAAGGATGTCTGCAAAACCCTGGCCTTCCTCTTCTTTGAATTGCAAAGATAGATGTACAATATACAATGAAGCTTTCTCCCACAAGAGTCCAACCTTCCAACCTCTCAAAATGACTAAGAAAACACATAATATAGGAAATCTAACCTCTTCCCTTGCCTCTAGGGGTCGAACTCATCCTTCTAGGAGCAGTTTGAACTAATTCCAAACTAAGCACTAGATAATAGGCAGCTCAACAACTTGCCTCTATTACTTAGCTAACTGATTTATGCATTAATTATTCACTTTTTACATCAAGGAAGCTTCTAGAAGAGTAAAGAGAGGTAAAATCTATCAAAGTGCCATGAAAATATTACATTTATCCATCATCTAAAAGTAAAAATGGTCAACCATAGTCAAAACAGTGTTTTTTCACCAAAAAAGGTCAATTTTGGCAAAGTTGGCTCTCACTGCCGCGCCCCCTGGCTCTCACTGCCGCGCCCCTTTGCAGCAACTTTTGAGTGGGTTCCACTGGTCCAAATCAGGTGAAAGATGGTTCATTGGAAAGACTGGTCTGTCTACTTTCCATCACAAGTGGAATTTCCACATTTGGAGTTGTTTTGCCCCCTCAAAAACCATTTCTCCCAAGGTCACTTTCTGCAACTCAAAAAGTGGGCAGAAAGTCATTTTTTTGATGTATTTTGAGCTTTTGGAGGCTCAAATCTCAAAATCAAGCTTCTCCAAAGTATTGGTAATTTTTCTCTTTGCATGCCCTTTCCAAAAATGCCAAGTTTTCAAAATTCCGAGCAGTCCTTCAAAATGTCCGCGCGCGGGACGCGGACGCGACACGGGAAAAACCTGTAATTGACACAAAAAATTCACAAATGACAAAATTTTCTCCAAATTTCTTGAAATTTGGGCTGGGAGTCCCCAATCAAGTACCATGCTCAGCCAAAGAGGCTTTGGCCAAAATTTGGAGTGGATCGGGCGTTTTCTTTCGTTTTTTGTGTTTTGGCCAACCGTCCTTGGAGCACCTTCGTTCTCGCCGATATTTTTGACATTTCTCTCAAACCATGACACCTGTGTAAAACGTGAAGGAGGTTTTTCTTCTTTGGCCATGTTTGGACAAAAAACCTCTCTCCGTTTTCCAAAATTCATTCTTCTGACGGCTTGAAACATCATTTGAGTGAAACTTGCCCCGATGTGTGAAACAAGGAATTTGGTTGAAATGAAGCGAAATGAAGGGGATAGGGGCTTCTAAATTCTTGGGGAAATTTTTGGGAGTGGGGAGGGATGTTAGGAAGCAGGGGAAAGTGGAATCTCAGAGATTGAGTGAGGGGAAGGGGTCCAAAAGGGCAAATCACAGGCCCAACCTAGAAAATTGCCAAGTTGTAGCTAGAAACTAGGGTTTGTGCAAAAATGAGGATTTTGGGGGATCTGAGGGATGGGAAGTGTATGATAAGGTACTTTAAGGATAGGGGAAGGTGCATGAACATCAGGAAACAAATTTTTCCGTTGATATGACCATCCAAGAGAAATTGGCTTCAAAACCCTAGGAGAGGGAAATGAACTTGCCAAGGCACAAATGAAGCATGAACAAGGTGTGAAATGACCCAATGGAACTTGACATGATAATGACAACCCTATGAATGATGATAGGCTCATCTGAATGATGACATGGACCGCTATTTGGACAACTTTAGAAGGAGTGAAAGCAAACCCTAGACCTAATGCCTAGTGACCAAATTTTGCTTGAAGACTCACTGAAATGACAAAATTTGACCTTGACACTTCAAAATCACTTTGTAAGAGCACATTTGATCACTGGAGGAAGGCTGTAAAGACTGACACTAACAAGTGCGACACTTGAGATTGTCTTTAGGACGACTGTGATGACACTCGTGCGACAATGCTTAAAACTTTGTGTA
Organism: Pinus taeda; assembly: GCA_000404065.3. Classification (NCBI taxonomy): domain Eukaryota; kingdom Viridiplantae; phylum Streptophyta; class Pinopsida; order Pinales; family Pinaceae; genus Pinus; species Pinus taeda. The sequence goes on along the minus strand of APFE031493122.1, from coordinate 43,195 downwards.
TGAGTGTGACAAGAGTTTACATGAATAGGACAACTTGTATACACAAAGACCAACATTTGAGGTCACCAGAAAGGTTTGCAAACATGACATAACAACCAAACATGCTGAAATACGACAATTGATCTAACAAGCAAAAGGAAGCAAGACACTTAGAGGAAACACATGGAATGGATTTCAGTGCTTGCAACCATGCATGTCATTAAAGACATAATGATATGACAATGATAAGTAGTCCTTCATGCTACACTAAGAGGTGTATTTCAAAAAGACGTGCTTTGTTTTCCATACCTACCCTACAAAGGATTATGCATTAGATGGAGTCTTCATGCGGTCCCAATCTTCTAACATACCATGGGTTCCTTGGTTTCCTTATCTTTCCTCCTAATCTCCTTGAGAGTCATCTAGCATCTCATCCTTCATAGTGGCCACAAAAAGAAAAAAAATGCGGAGATTAAGCTGGCAGTGGCTGTTGCAGGATAAGACCCTGGGAGGACACATTTGCGCAGTTTCAGGAGGCAAGGGTTTCGGTTAAAGGAAGGACACTGGAGCAAGCCACTGTGCAATTTTGGATGCCGAGGGAGGCTGGTATTTCTACGCATTGCATAGTTCCAACATGAAAGGGAAAAGCTCGAGGGTTACAGATGGGAAGTGCGTAGTTTAGGAAAGCTGGATGAGGCTAGGTTTCTAAGGAAACTCTAGAATATGGCTAAGTGTGGGATCAATGGAACCGATGTGAACAATTATAGAACTTGAATACAATCACAAACTCAAACACTTAGTGATACAACGTAGACCATCCAAAACATATAAAACATACTTCACTTAATGCAACAACTTTATGACAGCTTATGACAAATGCGGCTACAATGATAGAGTTTGGGAGGATAAAGGTGACACTTGTGCAAAAGTGCGGTGAAATGAGTGTGAAACATGTTTATGTGATGAGAATAACCCTTTCTAACAAATATTTCCTCTTGAAGCAACACAAACTTCCTTTGCATGACAAGTGATAATCCCCATGCCTAAAGATGACACATACTATATAAAGATAAAAGTGTGAATGAATCTCAATATTTAGGAAGGGAGCTTGAAATCACGAGCTTACCAATAATGGATTAAGGAAAGAATGACCATAGGATCCATTGTAGGCTTCGAAATTTGAGTGCAGGCCAAATTTGTGGAGGGTGTTGCAGTCGCTACAACACTTGGCGACACACTGGTTGAATTCCAGCTTCTCTGTCTTAGTTCATTTTTAGTGCTAGGCCTTGGTCCTTCAGGAAGTAATGATTCATCATGCAAATTAATTTTGATTCTCCACTTACCCCGTGGGTAGACATGGTTCCCTTTGTACCTTCTCAATTGAACACAACATAAGATTCATCCAAATCACAATGTAATTGAGAAAGGTAGTTTAACTCACAAGCTTAAGATTTTCAAAATATAGTTTTTCATCTCTAGTGTTACTACTAATTTTGTAAAGACATACTTTCTATTGTAGTATTTTGTCATTAAATTAATTTTGAAAATTCTTTACAATATTTCATTAGTCCTTTTACATTCCATCAAAATAAATATTTCTTTGAACAAAATCCTACCAATATAATCGTTCAATGTTCTTCTATAACTCAACATAGAACTCAAGGATACCCAAAAAGGTTCTTTTAACCCTATCCCATAACTTTATAAAACATATAAAAACACACACATGCCTTATAGCATTTAAAAATTACAAATACAAAAGGTCTATCAACCAACATACAATGCAAGCTTAATATATCACTACTTCCTTTTAGATGGATCTAATAAAAAGTATTATGATAAAATTTAGTGGAATGACCCCCCCATGTCTGCGCAAAAAAAAGTAGCATATACATGTAATTAAGGAAATAGAAGCTACATATGTTATAAATGCAATAAAGTGCAAAGCGAAAATGATTTATTAAAGTGACAACAAAATTTACCATTTATTATTTTGGTAAATTGGGAAATATTTATTTATTTTTCCATTGAAAGTTATATTGATTAACCTATATATGAAAATAAGCTCAACAAGTGCAAGTGGTATATACATACAGGTAGATGGTAATATACACATGTAAGCAATTAGTAAAAGTACCATATCAAAATGATGATAAAACTTTTCATTATTTGTTTAACTTTTTAGATCCCTATTTACTTTTCTACTGAAAGGTAAAAATTCTAATGTATACATGCAAGTAATATAAACATGTACAAGTAAATTATATATGCAAGTAAGAAGATAACAATATAAACATGCAAATATGCTATATATGCAAGTAAATAGTAAAAACACCCTATCAAGGTGAAACTAAAATTTATTGTTCATTATCGTTTCAATTGTTAATTTGTTGTTATTTTATTTATTAAAATCTAAATTTGCTTAACCAATATATCCAAAGCGTGTGCAAGTAACATATATAGGCAATTTAGCATATAAGAAGTTAACCAAGCAAGTAACATATACATGTAAGCAAGTTGATGGTAAAAGTGGCATATTAAAATGACAAAAAATATGACCATCCATTATTTGTTTATATTGTTAGAACTTTTTAGGAAAGTGTCGTAGATGCCGCAACAACTCCTCCAAAAATTTTGAAATACTTAAAATTTTTGGAGCCCCTGTATCATGCAGAACATCCTGCACCGTTGAGATCTGCTCAAGGGTTCGTCAGTCTGGAAGAAGCTCGTAAAAGGCCTAAGTTTTCTAGCTAAGTGAAGCTAGGTCACTAGTTTCTGTCTAAGTAAGTTGGTTGCAGCTTCGAAATGTGACTATGTCAAAATCTTTCGACAGTTGCGACTGTTGTGACCTATGTGACCCGCAAGTCGCATAGGTTGTAAGGTTGTGCATGTCTAGCTTACCCCTTGATGTGACCATGCGACCCTTGCGACCTCGCGACCCCTAGGTCACAAGTTTGTATAGGTCACAAGGTTGCATAGGTCTCACTTACCTCTCAATTCGACCATGTGACCCTTACGACCTCATGACTACTAGGTTGCAAGGTTGCACTTCAGACCCATGCGACCTTCACACGTATGACCAAAGCTATAAATAGGGAGGTCACCCCATTCATTGTAACGACTCCTTTGGTCACACGAAAGACGAAGAAGCTTGCGACTTAGGCGTGTGCGCGTTTTCTCCAGGTAGGGGACCTTTCACCTTCCTGGTAATCATGTTTTTTGACCATGTGTCACTCCATGCTTTTCCAACCTTCCACCTTCTACCCTAGAGGGATTTTTATCCCCTTTTGCTTGGGTTTTTCACCTTGGAAAAGAGAAGCAATTGCTTCTGCCCTGCCTAGCCTTTCTTGACCCCCTTAGTTCCTTTCTTCGACCCTAATCAACTCTGTTTTTTCTAGTAGGCCTAACCATCTTTCCCGAAATAAATCCAAACCTCCCCAAAACCCGAAATTTTCCTCCTTGGCCTGCCTAAAACCTAGGTTGCAAGGGCCCCTGGCTGCGATACACCTTTTCCCGTGACTACACAACACTGCGACCTAGCGACCCCAGCGACCTAGCAACTCTACGACCAACCCTGCGACCTGTGTGACTGCATGATTGTGCGACCTGTGACTCTTATTCTAAGTCACTAAGTCACACTCTGTGCCTTGTGACCATGCGACTTGATAGAAAACCCCCCTTGCAGCTTCTTAAGTTGATTTCATTTCAGCAATTGTTACTTGTTTTTCATGTTGTTGCTCTCATCATGGGATTATATTTTCGACATGCCAGGTGACGTGGAACTCGAGTGCATATACATCTCCTCCTTCGAAGATGACATGACTCCCCCAACTACTAAGGCTGGTCACAGGGGTTTGGGAAGTAGTTTGTGGGAGATCTACCAGGATGAGGATCCACCCATCTATGGGGATACAACTTGCAACATTAACAAAACCACGAGACTCTCCTCGTACGACATCTACGAAGAGTTCCTAAAGTCAAACATACCGGAACCCCAAGAGGATTTCCCTATATACCTAAATGTCAAAAGGTCCAGGCTACACTAGGTAGTATCACATCTACCAATCCTAACATGCGCAAAGACTATTGATTGGATCCTACAGAATAAAGATACGGGTTCATGGATGATCAAATACCACACTGGAGCATCCTTGCTCGTGATCTCCCCTGCAGACATTGCTGCCTATTACAGACCCTCGAAGAAACAGGAGACCTTTAATACTAATTGGCTCTCAGGTTTTGTAACCCCAGTTAAAGATATCCCGAGGGAATGGTGGAAGGACCCGTCAAAGTTCCATGTAAGATCAGATCAGACATACAGGACAGAGGGGTTACAGAAGGTATTTCAACTAATTGTCACTATGATGCGCCGCTTGTATGGAAAGGTAGTCTGTGACATATTCTATGGCACTTGGGTACCTCTCATGCATGTTGTCGCCACTCGGGGAACTATTTTCAATTGGGGAAGTATAGTGGCCTCATCTTTGAGAACGAACATAGATGCAGCTAAGCACCCACAGCCGGAGCAACCTGCAGAATTTTACATGGCTTTGTACCTCCTAGATGTCATCTGAGCAAGATGCCAATTTGAGGGCTGGAGATATAACTAGGATACATCAACAACTGATCCCGTGCACTACCACTACAAGGTTTTTTGGGACACTACTTACAAAGGTATATTAGATGTGATTTCTGAATCTTTTATCACCTCGCTCTGCCAGCTGTTATTTGGTGAGGAACTGCCATGCATGTTAAAGAGGGATATGGAGACAATGATCAAGCTAGCACATTGATTTCCCATCTAAGAGGGAACATTCATCAGGGCATTCAGTACCCATAAGGGCCCCCATGCCCTACCTAGGTTCGTCATGGACATGAAACTCCTTTGAGAAGTTTGCTACCGAATGACACAGGGCTTTTCAAAGGTACTGAACAAAGGAAAGAAGAAACCATGGCCTGACTTCCCTCTCACCATCGGAGCATATGTAGTGGAAAAATTCAAACAAGCAGAAGTAGAGGCTGAATCATTAAAGGGAAGTCATTTCGTAAGTGTTAACTATCAGACGTGTGATCCTGAGAGAGTCATGTCTATTGACTGCAAGAAAGTAAAGTTCAGCTGGTCATATTCGAACACCAGACAAGATCATGAAGACGGGGGTGAATAATTGGTATAACACCATGAGGGAACTTAGCCTAAGTGAGAAACAAGCTAGAGATGAGGAGCTCCTCAAGGATTCCCAAGAAAATATTAATCTTAAAGAAAGAGCCTCCACCATTAAGAAAAAATAGCAGGAGACGCAGAGCAACACCAGGGGGGTTGACAAGAAAAAGGGGAAAGAGGTTGAAGATATTTTGAGCGACCCTGAAGAGGAAGACACCAATGAAATGCTCAAACAGAGAAATTCCACCTTGGTAAGAAAAAAGCAGGAGCTTAAGAGAAGAAGAGAGCTTGAGATCAAACAATCTCAAGATTTCAGTGACCAAGGCTAGCTAGAGAAGAGGAGGCAACAAGAAGAGGAGGAAAAGGTGAAACAACTATAAGAAAAGCTATAGGAGGAAAGAAGGGCGTGGGAAGAATCAAAGAAGAGAAAATAGGAGGAGGAGTGCAAGGCTAGAGAAGAAGAGGAGAAAAGGAGATTAGAGCAGGAGTTGAAAAATATGGAAGACGAGCTAAAGAGGCAACAAGTGATTGTAGATAAATTAATGAGGCAGCAGGAGGAAGAGCTTAGGGAGAGAAAATAAAAGGAAACTAGGGGAGTCGAGCAAGGAGAGACTAGCAAAATAGTCGAGGTGGATACAGAGCAAAGTGAGCTGTCCCCATTAGATGTGCCTCCTTCTACTCCCCTCACTGGCGGGCACCTTCCCTTGCAAGAATTGGGTTTCTTGGAAGGAAAAGAAGAGGAGGTCCTAGATCTCACAAGGCTCACCTTCGATGAAGTCAACCTCGAAATTGTGCAAGAAAGGAAAAAATATTGTGCCAGGAATCTAGGTGAGCCTTTATCAATCACCACTTCCAAGGAGATTGTGCCCAACATCACAACAAAGTTGGAAATGATCCCCTTGGCCAGGGAAACTTTCGTTGCATCCACAGAACACAATGTAGCCTGGATGAGCAAGCAGATCATAGACCTTCAGAATAGGCTTTACGTGTCTGAACAACGGGCCACCACTATGGAACAAGAAAGAGAGAGTAGAGGAAGAGAATGCAACTCTCCATTTAGTCCACTCAAGCACAGTAGAATTTCAGACAACGATCAAAGGAGAGGCCGAGACCCTTGGGGAGGCCATGGCGATGATCTATGAAGAATTGTCTAAATTGCATCACACAGTGGCCCCAATCCTGGCTATACAAGATCACACTAAGGAAAGAGTCATAATGCTAAAGGAGGTTGTGAGGCTCTAGATAAAATACATGCATGGTTCGTTAAGTACCTAGGAGCACCAACGATAGTCCCCAAGCAAGATTGGATCACCATGCAAAATGCCATAGTTCATTTCCGTACAAGATTCAATCGAAAGACAAATTAACCAAATATGTGGACAGGGTATTCGCTTCCTACATGCATCTTTTCAGTGGCCTAGAACTTATGATCCAACTTCATGGGGTCCCTTCTATCAGAGAAGTCGGGCAAGTGAGGAGGCAAGAAGATATCTCAAAAGAAGTACAAGTTTTTGTGGATACATATAAACAAGCTACCCGTGTAGAAGACATGCCAGTCACCAAATAAAATATCACACGTTATGTGGTAGAACCAGTAAGGATTTACACCACATTGGTGACCTTGAATAACTAGGTGAATTCCAAACGGACCACCCTCATCCCAAATGCACTCGAGTTCTTTCACAGACATGATGAAGACCAGCCACAGAATACTCCCATCACAATAAAATATAACCTATGGCGCACCTATTCTAAAGAACAACTCAATATGGACATCCCATAAATTTCTACAGTTAAATTGATGAATTAGGATAATAACTTATTTTTTGTGATGTATGTACTTTGGTAGAATTAGACATTTTGGAATACGAAAGATCATGAGGGAGACCAAGGGTCACCGGGTAGAGGAAGAGTTAGGAGGAATTCCAAGAGTCAAGGGTAGACCATGAGTCATGCTCACCCTATAAATACACCCTCATGACACATTTGTAAGCACCTTTTGCTGAGGACATTTTTGGAGATATAATATTGCTTAAGAGAAATTATGCTCTTCTAATTGATGCAAGGAGTGATTGTAATATTGCACTATTGGATTCCTCAAATATTTTATGTCATAATTCCATGATTATTTTCTTCACTTGATGGATCGTATGTTCCTAAGAGTCCTTTTGATGTGCGGTCTCATCATATGTTGTCTCATACTACAAAATTTGTGTTGCTTCGCATGGATGGTATTTGATTCGCTAACTCTATGCTTGTGCTAATGAACTATTTCGTTGGTATTGGTGTAATCTATTTTGACTGTACATTTATTTATGCTTATAGATGTTTGATTATTGTGAATTACTTTACAATCGTTAAGCACTTTATCTTGTAAAACATGTGTCTTATTTGAAGCCTGCTAACAGTTAATTTACATAAGGTTTATGTTGTTAATAGTTTGGCTATTCATGGTTTGCACGTTATAAGATATTTGTCAATTATTTCCTTGTGTTTATTGAAGTCCATGCTTTCAATTGAGCTTACATCCCACCTCCTTCCAAAGCAAGCTCAAAACACCTGAAAGACAGCTGGGCCTCCATACCGAAGGGGATCTCTAAAGCAATTGGGATACATCAGCAGCTGACCCCGTGCACCTCCACTACAAGGTTTTATGGGACACTACTTATAGAGGTATATTAGATGTGATTTCTAAATCTTTTATCCCCTCACTCTACCAGTTGCTATTTGGTGAGGAACCTCCATGCATGTCAAAGAGGGATATGATCAAGGTAGCACATTAGTTTCCCATCCAAGAGAGAACATTCATTAGGGTATTTGGTACCCATAACACCCCCCATGCCCTACCTAGGTTCATCATCGATAGGACACTCCTATGAGAACTCTGCTACCAAATGACACAGGGCTTTTCAAATGTACTGAACAAAGGAAAGAAGAAACCATGGTCTGCCTTCCCTCTCAACATCGGAGCATATGTAGTGGAAAACTTCAAACAAGTGGAAGTAGAGGCTGAATCATTAAAGGGAAGTCATTTTGTAAGTCTCAACTATCGGACTTACGATCCTGAGAGAGTCGTGGCTGCTCATTGCAAGAAAGCAAAGTTCAGCTAGTCATATTCGCACACCAGACAAGATCATGAAGAAGGGGTGAAGAATTGGTACAATGCCACGAGGGAACTTAGCCCTAGTGAGTAGCAAGCCAAAGATGAGGAGATCCTCGAGGATTCCCAAGAAAATGTTAATCTTAAAGAAAGAGCCTCTACCATCAAGAAAAATAGCAGGAGATGTAGAGCGGCACTAGGGGGGCTGATAAGAAAAAAAGGAAAGAGGTTGAAGATATTTATAGCGACCTCGAAGAGGAAGACACCAATGAAACGCTGGAACAGAGAAATTCCACCCTGACAAGAAAAAAGTAGGAGCTTAAGAGAAGAAGAGAGCTTGAGATCAAACAATCTCAATATTCCAGCAACCAAGGCCAGCTAGAGAAGAGGAGGTGACAAGAAGAGTAAGAAAAGGAGAAACAACTACAAGAAAAGCAGTAGGAGGAAAGAATGGCTTGGGAAGAAATAGAGAAGAGAAATCAGGAGGAGGAGCGCAAGGCTAGAGAAGAAGAGGAGAAAAGGAGATTATAGAAGGAGCTAAAAAATAAGGAAGACGAGCTAAAGAGGCAACAAACGCTTGCAGATAAAGAAAGGAAGCAACTGGAGGAAGATCTTAGGGAGAGCAAAGAAAAAGAAACTGGGGGAGCTGAGCAAGGATAGACTAGCTAAACAACCGAGATGGATACAGAGCAAAATGAGTTGTCCCCATTAGATGTGCCTCCTTCTACTCCCCTCACTAGCGAGCACCTTCCCTCGCAAGAATTGGGTTTCTCGTAAGGAAAAGAAGAGGAGTTCCTAGATCTCACAAGGCTCACCTTTGACGAAGTCAGCCTCAAAATTGTGTAGGAAAGGAAAAAATATTGTGCCAGGAATCCAGCTAAGCCTTTATGAGTCATCACTTCCAAGGAGATTGTGCCCAACATCACAACGAACCCGGAAATGATCTCCTCGGCCGGGACAAATTTTGTTTCCGCCATGGAACACAATGTGGCCTGGATGAGCAAGCAAGTCATAGACCTTCAAAATAGGCGTTACGCATTTGAACAACGGGCTGCCACTATAGAACAAGAAAGAAAGAGAGTAGAGGAAGAGAATGCAGCTCTCCGTTTAGTCCACTCAAGCACATCAGAATTTTAGGCAACAATCAAAGGAGAGGCCGAGACCATTGGGGAGGCCATGGTGATGGTCTACGAAGAAATTTCTAAACTGCATCACACTGTGGCCCCAATCCTGGACATACAAGCTCACACTAAGGAAAGAGTCGCAATGCTAAAGGAGCATGCGATTGCTCTAGATAAAATAGATGAATGGTCTGTTAAGTACCTAGGAGCACAAGCGGTAGTCCCCAAGAAAGATTGGATCACCATGCAGAATGCCAAAGTTCATTTCCACATCAAGATTTAATCGAAAGGAAAATTAACCAAAGATGTGGATAGGGTATTAACTTCCTACATGCATCTTTTCAGTGGCCTAGAATCTATGATCCAACTTCATGGGTTCCCTTCTATTGGAGAAGTCAGGCAAGTGAGGAGGTAGGAAGATATCTCAAAAGAAGTATAGTTTTTTGTGGATACATATAAGCAAGCTACCCGTGTATAAGATATCCCAGTCACCAAAGAAATTATCAGACGTTATGTGGTAGAACCAGTAAGAATTTACACCAAACTGGTGACCTTGAATAACCAGGTGAATGCCAAATGAACAACCCTCATCCCAGATGCACTCCAATTCTTGCACATACATGATGAAGACCAGCTGCAGATCACTCCCATCACAGTAGAATATAACCTATGGGGCACCTATTTGATAGAACAACTCAATCTGGACATCCCAGAACTTTCTATAGTTAAATTGATGAATTAGGATAATAGCTTATTTTTTGTGATGTATGTACTTTGGTAGAATTAGACATTTTGGAATACGAAAGGTCATGAGTGAGACCAAGGGTCATTAGGTAGAGGAAGAGTTAGGAGAAAGTCCAAGAGTCAAGGGTAGGCCATGAGTCACCCGGACCCTATAAATACACCCTCATGACACATTTGTAAGGACATTTTTGGAGATATAATATTGCTTAAGAGAACTTATGCTCTTCTAATTGATGCAAGGAGTGATTGTAATATTCCACTATTGGATTCCTCAAATCTTTTATGTCGTAATGTCATGAGTATTTTCTTCACTTGATGGATCAGATGTTCCTGAGAGTCCTTTCATGTGTGGTCTTGTCATATGTTGTCTCATACTACAAAATTTGTGTTGCTTCGCATGGATGGTATTTGATTCACTAACTCTATGCTCGTGCTGAAGAACTATTTTGTTGGTATTGGTATAATATATTTTGACTGTACGTTTATTTATACTCATATATGTTTGATTATTGTGAATTAATTTACAATTGTTAAGTTACTTTACATAAGGTTTATCTTGTTAATAGTATGGCTATTCATGGTTTGCACGTTATAAGATATATGTCAATTATTTACTTGTGTTTATTGAAGTACATGTTTTCAATTGAGCTTACATCCCACCTCCTTATGAAGCAAGTTCAAAACACCTAAATGACAGCCAGGCTTACATACCTAAGGGGATCCCTAAAGCAACTGGGATACATTAGCAGTTGACCCCATGCACCGCCACTGCAAGGTTTTCTAGGACACTTCTTACAAAGGTATATTAGATGTGATTTCTGAATATTTTATCGCCTCGCTCTACCAGCGGCTATTTGGTGAGGAACCACCATGCATGTCAAAGAGGGCTATGGAGACAGTGATCAAGGTAGCACATTGGTTTCCAATCCAAGAGGGAACATTCATTAGGGTATTTAGTACCCATAAGGCCCCCCATGCTCTACCTAGGTTCGTCATGGGCATGACACTCCTGTGAGAAGTCTACTACCAAATGACATAGGGATTTTCAAAGGTAATGACCAAAGGAAAGAAGAAACCATGGCCTACCATCCCTCTCACCATCGGAGCATATGTAGTGGAAAACTTCAAACAAGTGGAAGTAGAGGCTGAATCATTAAAGGGAAGTCATTTCGTAAGTCTCAACTATTGGACTTAAGATCATGCGAGAGTCATGGCCGCTCACTACAAGAAAGAAAAGTTCAGCTGGTCATATTCACACAATAGAAAATATCATGAAGACGGGGTGAAGAATTGGTATAACTCCACGAGGGAACTTAGCCCAAGTGAGCAGCAAGCCAGAGATGAGGAGCTCCTTGAGGATTCCCAAGAAAATGTTAATATTAAAGAAAGAGCCTCCACCATCAAGAAAAAACAACAGGATATGCAGAGCGGCACTAGGGGGCTGAAAAGAGAAAGGGGAAATAGGTTGAAGATATTTTGAGTGTCCCCAAAGAGGAAGACACCAATGAAATGCTAGAACAAAGAAATGCAACCCTTGTAAGAAAAAAGCAGGAGCTTAAGAGAAGAACAGAGCTTGAGATCAAACAATCTCAATATTCCAGTGACCAAGGCCATCTAGAGAAGAGGAGGTGAGAAGAAGAGCATGAAAAGGAGAACCAACTACAAGAAAAGCAACAGGAGGAAAGAAGGGTGTGGGAAGAAATAGAGAAGAGAAAACAGGAGGAGGAGTGCAAGGCTAGAGAAGAAGAGGAGAAAAGGAGATTAGAGCAGGCGCTGAAAAATAGGGAAGACACGCTAAAGAGGCAGCAAGAGCTCGCAGATAAAGAAAGGAGGCAATAGGAGGAAGAGGTTAGGGAGAGCAAAGAAAGGGAAAATGGGGGAGCCGAGCAAGGAGAGGCTAGCAAAACATCCAAGCTGGGTACAGGGAAAAGTAAGATGTCCCCATTAGGTGTGCCTCCTTCTACTCCCCTCACTGGCAGGCACCTTCCCTTGCAAGAATTGGGTTTCTCAGAAGGAAAAGAAGAGGAGGTCCTAGATCTCATAAGGCTCACCTTTGACAAAGTCAGCCTCAAAATTTTACAATAAAGGAAAAAATATTGTGCCAGGAATCCAGCCAAGCCTTTATCAGTTGCCACTACCAAGGAGATTGTGACGAACATCATAGTGAACCTCGAAATGATCGCCTCGGCTGAGACAAATTTCATTGTTTCCACGGAACACAATGTGGCCTCAATGAGCAAGTAGATCATAGACCTTTAGAATAGGATTTATACATCTGAACAACGGGCCACCACTACAAAACAAGAAAGAAAGAGAGTGGAGGAAGAGAATGTAGCTCTCCGTTTAGTCCACTCAAAAAGAATTTCAGGCAGTGATGAAAAGAGAGGTTGAGACCCTTGGGGAGGCCATGCCGATGGTCTATGAAGAAATTTCTAAACTGCATCACACAGTGACCCCAATCATGGCAATACAAGCTCACACTAAAGAAAGAGTCGCAATGCTAAAGGAGGTTGTGATTTCTCTAGATATAATAGATGAATGGTCCATTAAGTACCCAAGAGCACTAGCAGTAGTCCCCAGGAAAGATTGGATCACCATGGAGAATGCCAAAGTTCATTTCCGCATCAAGATTCAATTGAAAGACAAAATTAACCAAAGATGTGGACAAGGTATTAACTTCGTACATGCATCCTTTTAGCGGCCTAGAATCTATGATCCAACTTCATGGGGTCCCTTCTATCAGAGAAGTCGAGCAAGTGAGGAGGCAGGAAATTATCTCAAAAGAAGTACAGGTTTTTGTGGATACATTTAAACAAGCTGCCTGTGTAGAAGACATGCTAGTCATCAAATAAAATATCACACGTTATGTGGTAGAACCAGTAAGGATTTACACCAAACTGGTGACCTTGAATAACCAAGTGAATGCCAAACAGACCACCCTCATCCTAAACACACTCAAGTTCTTGCACAGACATGATGAAGACTAGCCGCAGATCACTCCCATCACAACAGAATATAACCTATGGCGCACCTATTTGACAGAACAACTCAATCTGGACATCCCAAAACTTTCTACAGTTAAATTGATGAATTAGGATAATATCTTATTTTTTGTGATGTATGTACTTTGGTAGAATTAGACATTTTGGAAACGAAAGGTCATGAGGGAGACCAAGGGTCACCAGGTAGAGGAAGAGTTAAGAGAAATTCCAAGAGTCAAGGGTAGGCCATGAGTCACCCTCACCCTATAAATACACCCTCATGACACATTTGTAAGGACCTTTTGCTGGGGACGTTTTTGGAGATATAATATTGCTTAAGAGAACTTATGCTCTTCTAATTGATGCAAGGAGTGATTATAATATTCCACTATTGGATTCCTCAAACGTTTTATGTCATAATGCCATGAGTATTTTCTTCACTTGATGGATCAAATGTTCTTGAGAGTCCTTTGATGTGCAGTCTCATCATATGTTGTATCGTACTACAAAATTTGTGTTGCTTCACATGAATGGTATTTGATTCGCTAACTCTATGCTTATGCTGATGAACTATTTCGTTGGTATTGGTATAATCAATTTTGACTGTACGTTTATTTATGCTCATAGATGTTTGATTATTGTGAATTACTTTACAATTGTTAAGTGCTTTATCTTGTAAAACATGTGTCTTATTTGATGTCTGCTAACAGTTACTTTACATAATGTTTATGTTGTTAATAGTCTAGCTATTCATCGTTTGCATGTTATAATATATTTGTCAATTATTTCATTGTGTTTATTGAAGTCCATGCTTTCAATTGAGATTACATCCCACCTCCTTCCAAAGCAAGCTCAAAACACTTGAACGATAGTCGGGCCTACATACTAGAGGGGATCCCTAAAGCAAACGGTGTAGGCTCTGGTTGGGAACCTACATCGGGGAGATCCCCTTTTTTGTTGGCAGAAAATTCCATCCCGTCAACAGATTTGGCGCTAGAAGGAGCGCCATGGCAAGTACTAATCCATGACCTCACACTGAAACTTCATCAAGCTAGTAACCAACCTCGTCCTCCCACACCTCCTGAAATACCATACAACCCCCCTTATGGTCCTGTTTTCATGAGGCCACATCCAGAAGAGTCCTAACTCCCCCTCTTGAAGATTTCTCTAGAGGAGAGGAACTTACCCTATTAGAAGTCACCAATGAACCACTTAGGGCCATGCACCCTATTACTTGATAGTTCACTAGGGGTTTGAAATTCATTCCCGCCACTAAATCCATATCCAATCCACACACCTCCATGCTTCATCACATGCGTCAAGGCGCCCTCGTTAGCTCCATATCACAGTTAATCGGCCTAGTGCTTGATGGATATACAGATGTGGTTGAGAGGTTCTCCATTGAAGGGTTAGACAATCATCACGAAGATGAGGGAGGTGACCCACAGAATACCTTCACTGGCCAAAACAACTGGTCACAACGGGGGGAGACTCAGGGAAATGATTGAAACCTCACAGAGGAGACCCCAGTCAACAATCAACCTCTGATGGGGAATACTTAGGGGATCCTAGGGCGGGGAATCGGGGAATACCTTAGATATCGTATAAGCTTTTACAACAATCAACATCTCTTGAGGAACCCGAGGAATACAGGGAATCTGAGAAGCACTAGAGATTTAGGACACCTTAGATTGCCTCGAGGGGAAGGTAGGCGACCCCCTCACACCAGCGGGGGATCAGGCACAAATAGCGAATCAGAGGGAAATGACCATCGTCTCCTATTCCAACCTAGAGGAAACCATCACCAATAACCATTGGCATGGATGACTCAATCCCCATTAAACATTACAGGCCAACTCCATGATATGCCCCGCCATTCTAAGAAACACCTCTGAAAGTTCGACCCCGAAAAGGGACCCTCGGCAAACGACCATATTAGAAATTTCTACCTAGCATTGCAAATGATGAAGGTCCAGTACAATGATGTGGCTTGTCATTTATTCCCTCACACCCTTGAGAACAAGGCAACCACTTGGAATTTGTCGCCGCCTGTTGCGTCCATCCGAACTTGGAACGAATTCCAGAAAACCTTTCTTGATAAGTTTTTTGAAGACAAGAAACCTTTTATGCTCCTCACTGATCTTAGCATGCTGAAATGTCACAAGAAGGAGAAGGTGAAAGATTTCAATCAATGATTCACTACCATTTTGAATAAGTTCCTGATGGACCTGTGCCTTGATGATTCCATCATGATTGATTATTACACCAGGGCCCTGCCACAGGATATTGCCATGTTCATCAAATGTGAAGAAAAACCTACCCTGGTACATAATTTTGCTATAGTGCTCGAGGTCGAAAAGGATCTTCTTTCTATCGACGCCCTAGAACATGAGTCCCGGGAAGAGGAAAAATACTCCGGTAAGAAAAATCAGGCCTCATCAAGTGAAACACAGATAAAGACAAGGATTCCTTCAATTTCGAAGGATTGGCCAAATCCTTAAAGCAGTTTACTAATGAAGTGTTTGAATTAAAGAGAAAGACCAGTGATGCTTCAGGAGGAGGAAAACTGCCTAAACCCTTTTTCTAGAAAACTAACAATCCCCCCCCCTAAAGCATCATAGGCATCCAGTTCGAACTTCAATGTGGAAGAGCTAGGAAAGGATAACTTTTGCACTTTCCATTAGGCCTCTCACTTTGAGAATACCTGTCCTCACTGGCTCTATAACATGACCGTCATAGTCACCCAGCTTTTAGAGGATCAGGCCACAAGAGAGGGTGAAGAAGAAACTAATGATCGTGAAGAGGATGACTCTCCTCCTAGCAATAATGCTCCATCCACCATGTTAATCTTCAAAGTCATCCGTGGGGGAGAGGTGATGACCACTCAAGAGGCTATCATAGGAGATGCTCCCCCAAGCCCCCAAAAAGCTATAACCTTAGGAGTAAAGGTATCCTTTCGGATGCTACGCTGGAAGATAAGAAAAGGGCTCTGTTAAGAAGGATTTTTCCACCCACCAATACCATCCAACTGCACTTTCCATTAGGCCTCTCACTCTGAGAAGACCTGTCCTCAATGGCCCCATAACATGATCGTCATAGTCACCCAACTTTTAGAGGATCAGGCCACAGGAGAGGGTGAAGAAGAAACTAATGATCATGAAGAGGATGACTCTCCTCCCAGTGATGATGCTCCATCCACCGTGTTAATCTTCAAAGTCATCCGTGGGGGAGAGGTGATGACCACTCAAGAGGCTATCATAGGAGATGCTCCCCCAAGCCCCCAAAAAGTTATAGCCTTAGGAGTAAAGGTATCCTTTCAGATACTCCCCTGGAAGATAAGAAAAGGGCTCTGTTAAGAATGATTTTGCCACCTGCCAATACCATCCAACCATCTACCACTTCCCCCAAAGGGACGAATGATATGAGCTCTAAGGAGTCCCCAACTGGTCTGAGAGGGGACTCATCTACACCCAAAAGTTCGACCAAAGGAGTGATAGCTAAAAATACCTCGTCAACGCAATGCTCGGTACAAGAGCCTTTGTCCATAGACTTGCATTACAATATCATTGAGGATATGAAGAAGAATCGAGCTAATATCTCATTGTACGAGTTATGAAAGTTGACTAGCCAACGTGAGTTGATTTCCAAAACCTTCACCACCTCTCCTACCCCTTCAAAACCTTCGTCATCGGACCTGGAAAACTCCTTATGTCGATCCCCAACCGTGATCAACCTTCAAGCCATAGTAAATGCCACAAACAAAAATTTGAGAGGTTCGACCCCTCCTTTCCTTTCGACCTTTGATATGTTTAACTATAATGTACACAATTTCCTTGTCGACTCTAGTGCATCAACCAACTTCATGCCCTGGTCAGTATGAAAAAAGCTAAAGACCAACCAGAGAAAATTGACGCTAAAATAATCCAACTCGATATATCCCAAGTTCCTGCTATGGGAGAGTTAAATAAAGTTATTGTTCGATTGTCTTCCGATTCTCGAGTTTATCAGTGCATTGACATAATCATCGTAGACATTCTTGAAGCCTATGGTTTACTCCTTAGCAGAGATTGGTCTTGCAAGCTTCAAGGCTACTTCGCCACAAACTGGTCCCACATATGGCTGCCCTACAAGGGAAAGAATAACCAGATTAGGGTTAATAGTGAGCCTTACATGAGGCACAACGTAACTGACCTTGAGGGATCTAACAAACCAATCAGCTATGCCCAAGAAGAACTATAGGTGTGTCTCCTCGAGACCCTGTTTGGTTGTTATCAACCTCAGACATTGACCGTTCCCCTAGATACCTAGTTGGAACTTCCAATGCAAACCCCAAGCCATAATAATGAAATCTCTGCCTTGAAATTTCATACTTCGGATCCCCCTGCCCTTAGTGCTGGAATATGGACGTTATACTATGATGGATCCAAGACAAATGACAGAGTTGGAGCAGGTTGTGTCCTGCTACACCCTGAAGGAAATAGATTCCTGATTTCTAGCAAATTAGAGTTCCAATGCACCAAAAACACCGCAAAATATGAGGAATTGGTCCTTGGCCTAAAGAAATTGATCGATCTAAAATTACCAATAGGAGGTATGTCATTTGATAAACTCGTTTAAAGCTTTCAATATCATTTCTATTCCTAGATTTAATAAAGCATGCACTGACACTTTAGCTAATGCGACAGCTAGGTTCACGCCCCTTAGGGACATATTTTCTATTGAAATTATGTATAAAGTGACAGGGCCCTATAATGTAACTAACTTGTGTGCTTTCAAAGATGACCAATAGATTTTGGAGTTTGTGACAAGTGCGGAAGTGTTTAAAGATGCAACCATCGACAAAGAAGAACATGATAAGTTCCTACAAGAAGAAGCTGACTCACAGAAAGGAAACCCCATACCTAAAGGGGTGGTCATGTTAGAGAAATTGTTCGACCTACAAAACCGTTTCTGAGGCCTGCCTAACACCAAGACTCACAGTTCCACTCCCTCACATGAACAGATTAACCTCGGGACTGAATCTGACCCCAAGTGCATCAACATAGGGCTGGGATGCACCCCCGAAGAAAGACATGTACTTATCAGCCTATTCAAAAGGTATTGCGATATTTTCACTTGGACATATGATGACATGAAAACATATGATACTCGAATTATCTAGCATGTCATACCTACAAAAAAAGCGGCCAAACCATTCCATCAAAAACCAAAGAAACTGAATCCTTTATTAGAACCCATCATTCAGAAGGAACTTAAGAAACTGTTACACACTTGCATCATCTTCAAGGTAATACACTCTACTTGGGTGTCCAGTTTGGTTTCGGTATGGAAGAAATAAGGAGAAATACGTCTCTGCATCGATTTCCGGAACCTAAACCGGGCATCAGATAAAGACAACTACCTAATTCCCTCCATGGAGCAGATTCTCCAAACCGTCTTGGGATTGGAAGTCTTCTCCTTGTTAGGTGGTTTCTTTGGCTACAATCAAGTCTTGGTAGTTGAGCCTGATTGGATCAAGACAACTTTCTGAACAAAGTGGGGAACGTTTTCCTTTCGCCGTATGCCCTTCAAACTGATAAATGCTGGAGCAACCTTCCATAGAGCGATGAATATCACAGAAGTTTAATGGGTTAGAGCATAGTGGTCTACCTTGACGAAGTCACCATTTTCTTGAAGAAAACACCACCTTCACCATTTGAAGCAGATATTCAAACGATGCTTGAAATATGGAATCTCTCTCAACCCTAAAAAGAGAATATTCATGATCTCTAAGAGGAACTTTCTCAGACACATCATCACCAAAGACAGAATCACTGTAGAACCCAACCACGTGAAAGCTATAGCACAGATCCCTCGGCCGAGCACCAAAAATGGTATGTAATCTTTCCTTAGTAAAATTAATTTTCTTCGCAAATTTATTTCAGATTTTGTGCAAATTTTCAAACATTTACAGAATATGATAAAGAAATATGCAATGTTCAAATGGAATCAAGAAGAAAAGGAATCTTTTGATCGCATAAAAACAATGATCGCTAAGGCTCCTTCCCTTTTTAGCCCATATTTCAGTAAGGACTTTATCTTATACACTTTCACCCCAAACTCATCCTTGGTCGTGATCCTCACACAAAAGGATTGTGACCACGATGAATGTCCTATATCCTTTATGAGTACAGGGCTACAAGGCATAAAGCTAAATTACCCAGATATCGATAAGCAGGCATATGCAGTCTATAAAGTAGTGAAACACTTTAGGCCATACATCCTAAAAAACCGCGTCATAGTAATGGTCCCACACCCAGCCGTTAGATCACTCTTCGTCCAACAGGAGCTGGGTGAGAGGAGAGCCAACTAGATGATCTCCCTCTAAGTATGATTTGGATTTCAAACCCTCCCACACCGTGAAAGGACATGGACTCTGTAAACTAACCAACGAGGTGGAAGATCAATAGGTTTCAGAGGCAGATCAACTGATTTTGGAGGTAGAAGGCTGGGAATGTGATATTGAGATAAACCAAAACGAGCTACTTGGCTCACACGACTCCTCTTCGTGGTACTATGACTTGAGGAAATACCTAGTGGAAGGATCTCTACTCGAGACCATGTCCGCCAAGCAGAAGAGAAGCATCAAGCTTAAGGCCGGCTCATATCAAATGGTTCAAGGAAACCTTTTCAGAAAGAACCATCTCGACATACTACTAAGATGTTTGGAATACGATGAGGCTCAATGAGTGCTGAAAGATCTACTTGATGGACCTATAGGAGGTCACTATGCGGGTGACACCACCACCCACAAGATCATGTGGGTAGGTTTCTACTGGCCCACATTGTTCAAGGACACGCATGCCTATGCTCGGAAATTCCCCATCTACCAAAAGCACGTGGGAAGACATGTGATATCATCTGCTCCACTCCAACCCATAGCAGTTGAAGAGCCTTTTCAACAATGGGTGTTGGATGTCATAGCTGAGATCATGCTAAACTCATCAAAACAACACAGGTATATACTCACGGCCACTGATTATTTCACCAGGTGGGTAGAGGAAATTTTGTTGCGGAAGGTCAATGATGATGAGGTAATATATTTCATTAATCAATACATCATAGATAGATTTGGTGTCCCAACCTCGCTTGTCTTTGATAATGTTACGCATTTTTTTATCTTTAAAATTGTATGATTTTTCTTTGGAAAATAGTATCGTGTTAAAACATTCAACCAACTACTACCCTCAAGGGAATGGCCTAGCAAAATCTACCAATAAAAACCTCATCCGCATCCTCAAGAAAACCCTGCTTTCTCATCAAAGGAACTAGCACAGTGCACTCAGCAACGCCCTTTTAGTTGATCGAGTTACCCCTAAACCATCCATTGACACATTCCCGTACTTCCTGGTTTATGGGAAATAAGCCATATTTCCACCTAACATGTACCTCTCGACCCTCAAACTACATTAAGAGTCACAAGGCTCCCCATGCCTTGCCATTCAGAGCCGTATTGATACACTTGTAAGATTGGAAGAGGAGAGACTAAAGACCAAAGAGAAATTTTCCATCCACCAAACTCGAATTATGAGTTGGTTTGACAAGAAATTTGCAGGGACCTATGAGTTTAGTGTGGGTGATTTGGTTCTTAAATGGGATCGGGCCCATGAAGACAGGGGAAAACACACAAAGTTCCAAGCTTTGTGGATTGGCCCCTTCCAAATAAAAGAGAAAATTGGCTAGCACACCTTTAAGTTGCAGAACCTGGGAGGGTGAGTTGAACCCCTCCCTGTGAATGGCCAAGACCTTAAGTTCTATTTTACCTAGCAGCCCCAAGGTTTCTAGCCCCATCTTGTACCATAGCTCTGTTTTGTTTTCCTAGCTAGTCATTGTTTTGTTTTCAATATAGTTTGTTGTTTCATTTCCTTTCAGAATAAAAGTTTGGGATGACAGGTAGAGGTTAGAACAACCCTGCACATTGGCTTTCGTGGATTCTATAGTGTGCAATACTATCATTAGTGGGGAACTCAATGGTACACATGGCCTCTTTTCTTGCTCCCATCGGTCTATCCCAGCTGCTTGCATTAGCGATGAGTTTGAATTGTTGTAGATCACCTGTGGTTCTAGGAATGGAGGGGGGACTGAGGAAACCTTTTGAGTTTACATACATTTCGGGAAAACAATAAGGTCTATGAAAAACTAGAAACGACCTCTTTGCAAGTCAAATAAGTTGGGATCCCTCGCCTGCCTAGGATTTAAGCCACCATCGAACAAGTGCACATAAGCACAGAAAAATAAGTGCCAATGAGCACATCCATCTACTCATAATAAGGGCTAAAGGACCAAGAAAGGATTCCTGCGCAAAGAGGTGAGGCAACGACTCCGCTAGGGTACTGACCAGGCTCGCTAGCAGCAGAGCAATGTTCGTGATTTCTAGGTAGTGAATCTGCCGGGGTACTGTTCAGGATCGCTGGCAGCGGAGCAACACTAGAGTACCGTGACCACTATACCGAAAAAACTTGAATCTCATATCATAACTTCATTTTCCCTTTTTCCTTCCTAGGACAACAAGAGTTAGTGCCCTAACTTGTGTGATAAAGGCTAGTTTTCGCAGAATGGGACAACCGATCAGTTCGAAGGAGAGGCTTGAGTACCATTAGTGAGATCCGCAACTCTATAAAAGCAACACTTATTTAGGTCCCCTTAAGCTAGGCCAAAAGGCGTCAGAGATCCTGGAGTTCTCCTAGTGAATCGCCAATTATTGTAGCTGCTGCAACAACCCCTCCAAAAATTTTGAAATCCTTAAAATTTTTAGAGGCCCTGTATCATGTAAAACCTCTTGCACCATTGACGCCAGTCCAGAAGAACCCCGTAAAAGGCCTAAGTTTTTAAGCTAAGTGAAGCTAGGTTGCTAGATCCTGTCTAAGTAAGTCAGTCTCAGCTTCAAAACATGACTCGTGCGACCCACAAGTTGCATAGGTCGCAAGATCACGTAGGTCTAGCTTACCCCTTGATGCAACCGTTGTGACCTCATGACCCCTAGGTCGCAAGGTCACATAGGTCTCACTTACCTCTCAATGCGACCGTGTGACCCTTGTGACCTCGTGACTACCAAGTCACAAGGTCGCATAGGTCGCAAAGTCGTACTTTAGATCCATGCGACCTTCACACGTGTGACCAAAACTATAAATAGGGAGGTTTCTCCATTCATTGCAACAACTCCTTTGGTCGCATGAAAGACTAAGAAGCTTGCGACTTAGGCACACATGTGTTTCTCCAGGTAGGAAACCTTTCACCTTCTCGGTTATCATGTTTTTTGACCATGTGTCACTCCATGCTTTCCCAAACTTCCACCTTCCACCCTAGATGGATTTTTATCCCCTTTTTCTTGGTTTTTCCACCTCAGATCAAAGAAGCAATTGCTCCTACCCTTCTTAGCCTTTCTTGACACCCTCAGTTCCATTCTTCGACCCTAATCACCTCTGTTTTTTCCAGTAGGCCTAACGATCTTACCCGGAAGAAATCTAGACCTCCATAAAACCCCAAATTTTCCTCCTTGGACCACCTAAAACCTAGGTCGCATGCCCCCCGGCTTCGATACCATTTTTCCCGCAACTATGCGACCCTGCGACCTAGCGACCCCTGCCACCTAGAGACCCCTACAACCTTGCGACCTAGCGACTCTGCAACCTCCCAAACCTGTGACTGCATGACTATGCAAATTCCAACTCTTATGCCAAGTCTCTAAGTCACACTCTGTGCCTTGCGACTATGCGACCTAGATCCCTTTAAGAAATTTTTACTTGTTTTTCATGCCGTCGCTCTCATTGTGGGACTGTATTTTGGACATGCTAGGTGACGTGGACCTCGAGTGCATATCCATCTCCTCCTTCGAAGACGACATGGCTCCCCCAACTACTAAGGCCGCTCGCAGGGGTTCAGGAAGTAATTTGTGGGAGATCTACCAGGATGAGGATCCACCCATCTATGGGGATACAACTCAAAACATTAAAAAAACCATGAGACTCTCCTGGTATAGAATCTACAAAGAGTTCTCAAAGCTAGACATACTGGAAACCCAAGAGGATTTCCATATATACCTAAATGTCAAAAGGTCCAAGCTACACCAGGTAGCATCACACCCGCCGATCCTACCATGCGCAGAGACTATTGATTGGATCATGTAGAATATAGATACGGGTTCATGGACGATCAAAGACCACACTAGAGCATCCTTTGCCGCTATATCCCCTGCAAACATTTCTGCCTACTACAAACTCCCGGAGAAACAAGAGACCTTCAATACCAAATGGCTCTTAGGTTTTGTAACCATAGTCAAAAATATCCCGAGGGAATGGTGGCAGGACCCATCAAAGTTCTAGGTAGATTAGATCAGACATATAGGATAGAGGGGTTACAGAAGGGATTTCAACTAATTGTCGCTATGATGTGTCGACTGTATGGCAAGACAAACTACGACGTATTTTATGGAACCTGGATACCTCTCATGCATGTTGTCACCACTCAGGGAACTATTTTCAATTGGGGAAGCATACTGGCCTCATCTTTGAGAATGAACATAATTGCAGCTAAGCACCCATAGCCAAAGAAGCCTCTAGAATTTTACATGGCTTCGTACATCCTAGACGCTGTCTGCACAAGATGCCAATTTGAGGGCTGGAGCTATAATTGGGATACATTAATAGCTGACCCTGTGCACCGCCACTACAAGGTTTTCTGGGGCATTGCTTATAAAGGTATATTAGATGTTATTTATTAATCTTTTATCACTTCGCTCTGCCAACTGCTATTTGGTGAGGAACCGCCATGCATGTGAAAGAGGGTTATGGAGACAACGAGTAAGATAACACATTAGTTTCCAATCCAAGACGGAATGCTCATTAGGGTATTGAGTACCCATAAGGCCCCCCATGCCCTACTCATTTTTGTATGGACATGGTACTCCTGCGAGAAGTCTGCTGCCAAATTACACATGGCTTTTCAAAGGTACTAAACAAAAGAAAGAAGAAACCATGGCCTGCCTTCCCTCTCACCATCGAAGCATATGTAGTGGAAAAATTCAAACAAGTGGAAGTAGAGGTTGAAGAATTAAAGGGAATTCATTTAGTAAGTCTCAACTATCAGACTTATGATCCCGAGAGAGTCATGGCCACTCATTGCAAGAAATCAAAGTTCAACTAGTCATATTTAGACACCAGACAAGATCATGAAGATGGGCTGAAGAATTGGTATAACACCATGAGGTAACTTAGCTCAAGTGAGCTGCAATCCAGAGATGAGGAGCTCCTTGAGGATTCCCAATAAAATGTTAATCTTAAATAAAGAGCCTCCACCATCAAGAAAAAATAGAAGAATATACAGAATGGCACCAGGGGGGCTGACAAGCAAAAGGGGAAAGAGGTTGAAGGCATTTTGAGTGACCCCAAAGAGGAAGACATCAATGAAATATTGGAACAGAGATATGCCTCCCTGGCAATAAAAAAGTAGGAGCTTAAGAGAATAAGAGAGATTGAGATCAAACAGTCTCAAGATTCTAGCGACTAAGGCCAACTAGAGAAGAGGAGGTGACAAGAAGAGTAGGAATATTAGTTTCCTACAGGCATCTTTTTAGCAGCCTAGAATCTATGATCCAACTTCATGGGGTCCCTTTTATCAGAGAATTCAGGCAAGTGAGGAGGCAGGAAGATATCTAAAAATAAGTACAGGTTTTTGTGGGTACATATAAACAAGTAGCTCGTGCAAAAGACATGCCAGTAACCAAAGAAGATATCACACGTTATGTGGTAGAACCAGTGAGGATTTACACCAAACTAGTGATCTTGAATAACTAGGTGAATTCCAAATGAACCAACCTCATCCCAGACACACTCAAGTGCCTGCACAAACATGACAAAGACCAGCTCAGATCACTCCCATCGCAGCAGAATATAACCTATGGTGCACCTATTTGACAAAACAACTCAATCCGGACGTCCCAGAACTTTCTATAGTTAAATTGATGAATTAGGATAATAGCTTATTTTTTTTGATGTATGTACTTTGGTAGAATTAGAAATTTTTGAATACGAAAGTTCATGAGGGAGACCAACGGTCACCGGGTAGAGGAAGAGTCAGGAGGAAATCCAAGAGTCAAGGGTAGGCCATGAGTCACCCTCACGCTATAAATACACCCTCATGACACATTGGTAAGGACCTTTTGTTGAGGACATTTTTGGAGATATAATATTGCTTAAGAGAACTTATGCTCTTCTAATTGATGCAAAGAGTGATTGTAATATTTCACTATTGGATTCCTCAAATATTTTATGTCATAATTCCTTGAGTATTTTCTTCACTTGATGGATCAGATGTTCCTGAGAGTCCTTTAATGTGCGGTCTCGTCATATGTTGTCTCATACTACAAACTTTGTGTTGTTTCGTATGGATGGTATTTGATTTGCCAACTCTATTATCGTGTTGATGAACTGTTTCATTGGTATTGACATAATCTATTTTGACTATACGTTTATTTATGCTCATAGATGTTTGATTATTGTGACTTACTTTACAATTGTTAAGCACTTTATCTTGTAAAACATAGTCTTATTTGAAGCCTGCTAATAGTTACTTTACATAATGTTTATGTTGTTAATAGTCTAGCTATTCATGGTTTGCACGTTATAAGATATTTGCCAATTATTTCCTTGTGTTTATTGAAGTCCATGCTTTCTATTGAGCTTATGTTAGGTCCCTATACTACTAGTGTAGCCCCTTATTGTTATCAGTGCAACCCCCTTATTGTATTTTTGTGCCCATGTAGTCCCCATGTTGTTATTATTGTGCCCCATAGAAGCTCACTATTTTTATTGTTGTGCCCCCACAATATTATTGTTATGTCTGCTCTGATTATATTGGGACCACTTAGACTCATATATATAGAAAGGAGGTATTGTCATTTGTATCATAGAAGAATTGTTCATTTGTGTAATGTAAAGGATGTTTCCCCCTCGAAGAGGCTAATTTTGAAGGTGTTGATCTATCTTTTCTTCTATTTTGTGAGCTGGTTGCATAACATTTGGTATCAGAGCTTTGGATTCTAGGGTTTTTCTGCTCCAAACAGGTCATCGTGGAACTTTTTCTATAACTTTTTATCTACTAAGTTTCAGACGTTAAAACAAAAACCCATTTGATTCGAAATCATATTGAACCTCAGGTCCGAATTTCAGATCTTGTCTCACTCTATTTTCGGAGATATGATATGAGGAATTTATGGTTTTGGCAAGCTCCAAAATTCCATCACAAACAAGTTATCGTGGCATGTTCGCTGTAATTATTTTTCTACGAAGGTTTAGACTCTGCAATTAAAACCCATTTTATTCAAAATCGTGATGAAGATCGGGTCTGAATTTCAGATCTTTTCTCACTATATTTGCGGAGATATGATCCAAGGAAGTTATGGTTTTTGCAGGCTCCCGAATTACATCCCGAATTGGTGAACTTGGGAAAATCATCATATCCTTTTTTATGAGTATTACATTGAAATTTAGTAAGAATTTAAATAAATAGACGGAATTTAGTTTTCTTTTCATCGTTTTCAAGTCCAAATGTTGAAATAGTGACACGTGCCACTTCGTACAAGTTTGCTCTACTGAAAAAGTGTATAATAAGGTCATCTTGGGATATTGGGTATAACGCTTTCTTGGTGAATCCAATTTCAATCAGAATGTTGGCATTGGAAATAGGACTCAAAGGGCTACCACCATTCACAATTTCAGACCTTGGAGATCTGAAATTTCAAAGATACATCAAATTCAATATCGAGCTCCTACAAAGTGAAAAAAGGTGTGTAGTTTTTTTTAAATTTTGCATAAGTTTGGTTTGAAAAATTAGTTTGAAGGAATTCAAAGGGAATAGTGAAGAATAATTATCATTAATTGATGCCCCAAAGAAAAAAATGGAAACACCTAGTAAGCAACTTGAAAGCGCTAGCATGACTAATGAATAAGAGGAAGAAATGCAACATGATATATCAAAATTACAAGACCAAGTGCAACAAATTTCACTCTCACAAAATGTAACAGAAGCTAAGATGGATGGTTTAAAGAAAGACGTGGAAGATAAGAAGGATGGTATGAAAGAAAACATTGAAGATTAGAAGAAAGACAAGGAAGGTTGGAAGAAAGGTTTGAAAAAGTTACTACAAGAAAGGCTTCCTAATGGCGAAAGGTAGTAGAACAAACACATGATGAGAAAAAAAGAAATGTTAATCATGCTTCGAAGAATGACAACATTGAATATTTGAAGAAATATGTGGAAGGTTTGAAGGAAGGTTTGACAAATTTGCTACAAGAAAGGCTTCCTAATGGCGAAGAGGTAGTAGAGAAAACTTATGATGAGAACAAAAGAAATGTTAATCATGATTTCATAGACTCTAAAGTCTGAATAAAGACCCACCATGTTCCAAAGATCGATATGAGGAAGTTTTATGGCAAGGATCCTGTAACATGGATACTATAGATGGAGTAATATTTCAATCTCCATAATGTGAAAAACACACAAAAGGTCTGCATTGCAACTTTATATTTGGAACCCAATCAGTTTGTATGGTATCGATGGCTTTGGTCTCGTAAATAAATTGTCACTTGGGAAATTTTTATGGAAGAAATGATAGCACATTATGAGGATTAAAAAAGCAATACTTTTTTAAGGCAATTGATAAATCTCAAGCAAAAAGGTTCAATGGTGGAGCACATTGAGGACTTCCAAAAATTGAATATAAGGGTAAAAGATATTACAGAGGAGAATAGGATTGATGTGTTCATAGGAACATTAAATGATAACATCCAACATGAGGTTGGCATTTGGGAACCTGATTCATTGGAGAAGACATTCGTGCGAAAGCAAACTTATGGAAACAAGGAAGCCTACCAATCACAAATATAAATATGGAAGTGTTGTTTCCCCTAGCCTTCCACAACCTACAAGGTTGATACCACAACATTTGGAAGAAGAAATAGCAAAGGGATTTGTTACAGTTGTGATAAAAAATACACTAAAGGTCATAACTGTGCTGAGAAGAAATTATTTTACATAGATTGTGAAGAGGAAGAAGAAAAGGAAAAAGAAACATCAAAAGAAGAGGATACACACCAGGAACAAAGCCTATATAAATAAGAAATGAATCTAAACATATCTTGTAATGCATTGGCGAGAATAACCACTCCTCAATCTATCAAGATAAAAGGACATATCAAGAAGAAAAAGGTAATAGTGTTGATTGATTCATGAAGTATCCATAATTTTATTCATTGTAAGATAGCGAAGGAATTGAAGTCTTCCTATATCTAGCACCAGAGTGTCAAGTGATAGTCCCAAATGGAAGAACCATAAATTTCCTTGGAAGGTGCCATAATATCAAGATATCCATGGGAGGATATGTTTTGAATAGTCCAATGCTTTCCATTCCAATGGGTGGTGCTGATGTTGTACTAGGAGTCCAATGGCTACAATCATTGTGTATGATAACTTTTAATTTTCAAGAATTTTTCTTGAATTTTTTTTCAGAAGGAAACGAAGTTGAATTAAGGGGTATCTCAAGTAAACCAGGGGATAATCAACTCTAAAGACATGACAAAGCTTCTAAATAAAGAACAACATGGTGTAATTGCACAATTATGTTCGCTAGATGTTCCCACGTCGAAATCATCTATTTCTCCAAATCTCCAAAAAGTCTTGGACAATTATTCCAATTTAGTTGAGACCCCCAAAGGCCTCCCACCTATTCATGATCATGATCATGCTATTAATTTTCTAGGAA
Organism: Pinus taeda; assembly: GCA_000404065.3. Taxonomy (NCBI): domain Eukaryota; kingdom Viridiplantae; phylum Streptophyta; class Pinopsida; order Pinales; family Pinaceae; genus Pinus; species Pinus taeda. Next base: position 14,313 of record APFE031493122.1, on the reverse strand, counting down.
GTGTTCCTCCAAACATCCCTAGTTGCAAAAATTAACACTCCCTCTCAACTAGGAAGACTTCCACCTGCCCATTTTTGTTAGTTGATCTTCTCATCATCCTATAATGATTTCACTGTCTCTGCTTAACTCTATCTACTGAAATTTTCTCGAACCTAGAAGAATAAGAAGAATCGGGGAGCAATAGCTTCCACCCATATCGATAAATAGGATTATATATCATATAGGGTAGCACATCTCCAACCCAATCATATATGATCTTCCCAACGATGACCCTCAATAGTCATGTGGTATAACACCTGCATCATAATCAACTTGGTTGTACACCCCAACTACACTCCCAACTCATTGTCCAAAATGAGGAGAGGTATTCCCATTAAGTTGGCCTGCTTAAGGGTATGATGCCAACTGGGGTATACTCTACAAGACCAAGAGGGGAGAAACATTCTCCGACCCTATAAAGATAGGGGAGAAACATTATTGTACCCTAGGTAACATATAAGGTAGTGCCCTATTTTCCAGAGTTCCCTCAACCCCAGGAGCCCTCTATCCCAATTCATCACCCTGGGAGCTCAAGCAGGGTGGAAAGAGTATGCTCAGTGTCCTCGATCAACATTGCCCCTTATCCAGAGGGGCTACATACATTAGTCCAAGTTGTTCTCTGAAAATGGAGAACTTTCTCTTTGGTAATGCCTTGGTGAGCTTGACAACTCTTCTCTGCACCATGTCTCGAATGAAGTGATATCAAATATCAATATGCTTGGACTTGTTATGAAACACAAGGTTTTTCGCCAAACAGATTCTACTCTTGTTGTCAAAGTATATCATTGTTGTATCTAGGACCTACTCAAATAGTTCTCCAAAGAGCTTTCTTAACCAGATTGCCTCGTAGCTAGCCATGCTAGCAGCAATATATTCTTATTTTGTTGTCCTCAATGCTACATACTTTTGTTTCCTACTCATCCAGGATATCATGGCAGATCCAAGGCTAAAACAACATCTAGATGTACATTTCTTATCAATAACATTTTTGGCCCAATTAGCATCAGAGTATCCATGAAGTTGAACAGTTCCTATAGAATGTCTCAGGCCAAGTGTGATCGACCCATTCAAATATCTCAATATGTGTCTAGCAACTATCCAATGTGAGTGGCATGGCTCGGTCGTGAATTGACTCAATGTGTTTACTGCATGGCATATGTCTACACGAGCATTCACAAGGAACATCAGAGCCCAAATCAATTGTCTATACTGGGATGGATTTTCTAAGTCTGGTCCTACAACATCTCCACATAACTTCTTGAAGTTCATTCCCATTGGTGTAACCATGGATTTACATTCAGTCATTCCAAATATTTCCAACAACTTTACAACGTATTTTCCTTGTGAAAGGAAAATCTCACCAGGATTTTTCCATACTTCAAGGCCCAAAAAGTAGTGCATGAGACCAAGATATTTCATCTCAAACTTAGAGGTTAGATTCCTCTTACATTTGATCATCAGGGACTCACTACCTGTCAAAAATACATCGTCAACATATAAAACCAAAATCAATGGCATACCTTGGATTACCTTGAAGTAGAGGTTGGGATCAACATTGCTTCTTATGAATCCCAACTTCACTAAGTAACTATCAATACGATCATACCAAGCTTAAGGAGCTTGCTTCAGTCCATACAATGCCTTCTTCAATCTGCAAACATGTGTTCTTCGATCTTCTACTTCGAATCCTTGAGGTTGTTCAACATATACCTCTTCCTATAACATGCCATGAAGGAATGTAGTCTTTACATCCATCTGATGAAGAGTACATCCCTGACTCGCAACAAGGGAAACTATAGAACGGATGGTTGTATATCGAGCTACAAGAGAAAATATGTCATCATAATCTTCTCCCTCTTTCTGAGAGAAGCCTCGAGCTATGGACCTTGCTTTATATCTCTTAATGCTGCAATAAATTCCATGTTTGATTTTAAATAGCCATTTTGAAGTCACAACAGACTTCCCTTTTGGTCTAGGTACAATATTCCATACATCATTTTTCATAATTGATTCATATTCTTTAGCCATCACATCCTTCCAAACTTGTTCTTTTACTACTTCTTCGAATGTGGATGGTTCGACATGAATCATAGTACTCATAGCAGTAATGTATCCCTGATACCTACACTGTTGTTTCCTTTCTTTGAATGATCTATGAATGGGGGCATTTCTTTCAGAATCTTGTAAATAATCACAAAGCCAAAGTGGTATATTCCTAGAAGGAGGATCACTTGGAGGAGGATCTAACGGATCCATAGGTTCTATGGGATCATCAACCATATCAACTAAGGTACAAAAGGACCATCCAGAATATCCAAGTCATCATTATCTTCCTTGGGAGGAGGAGGTGGAGGAAGATCTCTTACTTTTTCAAGAGCACCACCTTCATCAAACATTACGTCCCTACTAATTTTGACCTTCCTCTGATGAGGAATATAAATTCTATATGGTTTAGAATTTTCATAATAACCCACAAACGTACCTTTTCTGCTAGTAGCTTCCAGTTTGTTCCTTTTGTCTTGCAGCATATGAAAATATATTGGGCATCCAAATACATGAACATGGCTGATGTCGGGCTTAATTCCTGTTAATATTTCTTCAGGAGTCTTGTTTTCTAATGCTTGATGAGGCACCTTGTTCTAAACGTATACAACACAGGATGTAGCTTCGGCCTAAAGTAACTTTGGCACCTTTTGATCATGGAGCATAACACGGGAAACTTCTAATATAGACCTGATATTTCTTTTGGCTAGACCATTCTATTTAGGAGTATATGGCACAATCTTTTCCTTCTTGATTCCATATTTCTTGAAAAAATCTATAAATTCTTTTGACGTGTATTCTCCTCCATTGTTGGACTTGAAGACTTTGATTCTCTTTCCTAATTTATTTTCGATGAAGGCTTTGAATTCCTTTAATGTTTCAAAGGCTTCATCCTTGTGCTTAAGATAGTATATCCATGTCTTTCTTGAGAAGTCATCAATAAAGACGATGTAGTAGAGATGACCACCAATAGAATGTATAGACATTGGACCACATATGTCAGAATGAATGAGATGGAGGATGTCATGAGTTTTTTTCTTACTAGAGAGAAATGGTCCCCTTGTTTTCTTTCCACTTGCACAACTTGGGAAACTCCATCATGATGAGCCTGAACATCAGGAATACCAGAGACCAATTTCTTTAATTTTGGAAGTGCATCATAGTGAAGATGTGTCAGCTTGTAGTTCCATAATTCACTCAAATGATTGGTATTATGGACTGGTGGTAGGAGTGGTCTTCTAGTGACCCTATAGAGTCCTTCAAATCTCAATCCTAGTGGGAAGGCATCCCTCATAGGCGAATCTACAGGCCAAGTTAGAAATTTACCCTTGATGAAGGAAACCCTCATCCCTTTGTCTTCCAGATTGGACATAGATACCAGATTATTCATCAATCTTGGTACATACATAACATCATGAAAAAAACTGATTTCTCAAAATTCAACTGAAATTTGACGTACCCAAAGCCTTTCACCGGATGAGTAGATTTGTCTCCAAGAATGATCTTCAGCTTAGTCTCCCTCTCTACTAGATTAGAGAGGACTTCCTTATAACTAGAGAAATGATGAGTGGCCCCACTATCAACCAACCAACTATCCCACGAATCCAGTGGAGAAGAACTAGTAAGAGTAGAAATGAGAATGAATTCAGATTTATTTACAACATTACTTTCATACCTGGGAGCCCTTGACTTCTTTTAAGGGTGATGATATTTTTCACGGTCGCTTGAGGAGTCTCCCTTTCTTCTTTCATATGTTACTGTTATTCCCTTGATAATATTTTCTTCTTTTGTTATTGTACTTTCCTCTAGTGTTGTAGCATGGCCTCTTTCCCATCTCAGGACAATCTCGTGCATAACGACCCTTTTTGTGACAATTGAAGCATTCAACATGAGATGTCAATCTGTCATTCCTTCTTTTTGTATTTTGAGAAGGGGGCTTCCTTGATGAACCTCTTATATTATTCTTCCTTTTACCATGAGTTATGTATGTAACAAGCTCTCCCTCTTCATGCTTTTGAATCCTTCCTCTTGTTATCATCCTAGATTACTCTTGAGTGATTTTTCCAACAATCTCATCATATGATGGAAGGACACTACTGTTGTTGATAGTAGTGATGAAGGTTTCGCAAATAGGAGGGAGACCTCTAAGAGTCATAACTACTAGCTCCTTGTCATGTACATTTTCTCCAACCCTTTGCAATTGATCTCTAAAATGAGAGATCCTCATAATGTAGGATTGGACAACTTCTCCTTTGTTCATCTTAACTTCCTTGAGTTGATCTTTCAAGGTGCTGATCTCATTCAGGTTTTTGACTTCATACATGTTGGTTATCTTGTGAGAGATGAACTTGGAGGAGTCTAAATTATATTACTTAACTTCTCCACAATTATTAAATTCAAATACCATTGATATGTTGTCGACTAATGGAAATTCTTGTCTTTTTGAGTGAGTGAATTAATTTCATGCACACAAAAGGGCTCCTATCTTTTACTGTCCATGTTATTTTATTAGTTTAATGCACTTTGATGTACATGAGCATTCAAGTGTGGTTTTACAGAGATCTTAGTTATTTAAAAGCTACATTTATGAGTAACATTTAATAATACATCCCTTCATTACATACCACCTTCATCAAGGCTTGGGAGAATCATAACAAGGAGTTAATAACCTATGACATGTATTTGATGGAGTAATGGAAGATTTGATTCACATAACATCATATCACCACCTTTCCACCATGAAGATCAAGGTTTCTAAATGAGCTTTTAATTAGTCTCGGGAGGGAAAAAATAAAAAACTTTTATGATTTTCATTTTTAAATTGTAGCAAGAAAAGGCTTCATTTGACTTGTGTCTTAGTCAAATGAGGATATTTGAATTTCCACTTCAGCATGATTAGTTGGTAGGCAATAAGAAGGAGTGACATGGCCAAATCAATCAATTAATTTAGTCAATTCGAGTTTATGGGCTAGAAGTAGAGTTGTGTGCAAGTGAGTGGCTAAGATCTAGCTACCTAGAGGTGTTATTTTTTGTGAACGTCAGTGATCTGAGCTCTAGTCTAGAATAGAGTTAGTATGAGTTTAGTTGATTGGTTGTAACTATTTTTTACTCACTGATCTCTCAATTAAATAGTCAATTTACTAAAAGTAGCCCTAGTCATGCATGCAATTCGAAAATTGCCTAGTGAAGTGGAGGAAAAATTCATAATTGTAATCATTATTGTATACTAGTGAGTGTACAGAGTTTGCATATAGCAGATGAGCCATTTCTCTTGGGATTTTCTTAAGGAAATAAGAGCTTCCTTATTCTTTAGGAGCAGGAATTGCGCAAGTAAATAGGAGGAAGAAAGAGGCCTATTTTGGTTAAGTATTGGCCAGAGTAGACTCAAGAGGAGATTAGTATTGTAGTGAAGGTTGAGCTTCAAGTGTTGAAGATGTCATTGTCATAGATCATTGTTCTCATATATTATAATGCAAATAAAGGATGGGTTTTTCACATTTGGGTTCCCCAGTAAAAACTTTGTTCATTGTGATTAAATGATTTCATGTGTTTCTATTGTATGTTTTTCCTTCGGTAGATTCAGTAGAAAAAAATTGTGTCTATTTTTTTTAGTCTGCATTCATTAGCAGTTGAAAATTTCGAGTTATTTCTAAATGGTATCAAAGCTATTGAAAACTACATAGAAACCAAGTACTTTATCAACTCTCAAAGAAATTTCTAATAGAATATTTGTGGTGCATGTATTTCTTCAGTGTAGGAACAACGTCTTTCATTGGATTGAGGCTTGAGTATGCATTGGAGGTAACCTCGAATTTCTGTGCTTGGAAAGACATAATGGAAGTTGTGTTGGATGATAGTGGAGTATTATAATACACACAAATAGATATTCCAAAACCAACAACACAGATGCACAACAATTGGCTCAGTGGAAGAAAGATACTGCAAAAGCCAAGAGGATTATCTTGGAGTGAGTAAGAGACCATGTGGTTTCAAATTTGCACAGAAAGGAGACTGCTTTTGTAATGTAGAAAACTCTCACAAACATAACCAAAAGAAAAAGTGATTCCAAGAAGTTAGCATTGAGAGATAAGCTCAGGAACATTAAAATGAATCAAAATGAAACTATTCTTCAATACCTATCCAGATTCACTTAGGTGAGGGATGAACTTGGAGGAGCTAGAGATATTGTGCCACCATCTAAAATTGTAATTTTAGCACTCCTTAGCCTTCCAAAGTTCTGACACAACTATCAGGATTCAATTAATTGAAGAGACAAGCTCCCATAGTGTGAGAGACGTTGGTCTGACTTGGTGCATGAGGAGATTAGAAGAAACACTAGAGATGGATTCACATCCAGAATTGATGAGGAAGAAAACTTTTCCTTAGCTAGCAAAGGAAAGAAAGCCAAAGGCAAGAAGGCCCAAGGCAAGGAAGAATCCAACCATAACCATGGAAAGAAGAAAGCCTTTAGTAAAATTAAATGCTTTCACTGTCATGAGTATGGACATTATGCAACCAAGTGTCCATATAAAAAATCTAGTAAGAAGCTTGCAACAACAACAGGAGGATATGCTCTCACATCAAAATTCGAGTTGGATTTCATACTCATTGATTGCATGTAAAGTATTGTATGAGGTAGTGTATGATACTTAAACTCTAGTGCTTCATTTCATATGATAGGAAATAAGGAGTTCTTCAACAACTTGGAGGAGAAGGACCTACAATTACACATCAATTTTGGAGATAATGTAAGGTAAAGTACCAAAGGGATTGGCATTATCACCTTTAAGAGGGAGCCAAGCTCCAATATTCACCTAAAGAATGTAATGTATTTTCCTGGTTTGAAGAAAAATCTAGCTTATGTAGTTGTATTTGAAGATAGAGGATATGATGTGGTGTTCAGTAGATGGAAGGCATATCTAAAGCATGTTGTTGTTGGACAAATAAAACAAATTAGTGTTCAAGTTAAAAATATCTACAAGCTAGAGGCGTATGCATGCATTACATTGAGTAGTAAGGTAGAACATGTTCATGGTTGAGATGTTGGAGAGCTCTATCTTAGGCACATGGGACACCTACACCATGGAGCTTTGAAAATAATGCAACGGATTAGCACTAGTCTTCAAAAATGCACCCTTAATCAACATGATGTTTGCAAGGGATGCACTCTTAGAAAATATGTTAAATCCTCCTTCCAGGGCCAAGATAGAAGAGCTGGAGCCATCATGGAGTGAGTTCACTCAGACTTTGTGTGGATCATTTTCCACAGTCTCAACTGCAAAGCACAAGTATTAGGTGATCTTCATTGATGATTTTTCCCACAAATTTTGGATCTATTTCATGAAGAAGAAAGATAAGGTTTATTCAAATTTTGTTGAATTTAAAGCCTTAGTTGAAAATGAGACTGGAAAGAAAATTAAATCCCTGAGAAGTGATAATGGAGTAGAGTATGTGTCTAATGGCTTCATAATTATGTGCTAAGGAGGATATTAGAAGGGATTTTATTTCACCTCACAACCCACAACAAAATGGTTTTGCAGAGAGGAAAAATAGATTTATTGTAGGAGTTGCTAGAGGAATGTTGCATGACTAGGGATTGCCACTATCCTTATGGGGAGAATATTGAAATACAACTCTTTACTTGTAAAACAAGAGCCCTCAAAAAAACCTTGGAATGATTACACTTGAAGAGGATTTCACTAGGAGGAAGCCAAATTTCTCCCACTTTCACATTTTTGGATCCATAGTCATTGTCATGTATCCAAAGATAGAAAGAAAATTTGGAGCCCACTACAAAGAGGGGGATCTTTGTAGGATACACAGAGAAACCTCATATTTACCGAGTGTATAGGATCTCACTCAGGATGACTATTATGAGGAGGGATGTGAGATTTGATGAGAAGAAATACATGAAGAGATCTCTAAAGTGAGAGATGAGCATACCACCAGAGGAGGAGCTTCTAGCTCCAAAGAGGGAGCCTCAATTAGATTCACAAAGTCATATCTTGCTCAAAGGAAAGAGGAAATTCCAAGAGGATGATGTGGAGCATCCACATGTGGACAAGCAGAGAATAGACCGAGTGGAGGCACCCACTCACATAGAGCCTTCCAAAGAAGGGAGGAATAGGACCAGGATGGCTAACATGTTAGTGCAGGAAGATCAAGAACAGGTTGGAGCTCCTAGCTCCTTGCGCAAATAGAAGAGATCATCAAACATATATACCAGATATATGGCACTCATGTCATATTTGATTGATTCTGAGTCATCTTCTTTTGAAGAGGTTTTTCCAACATGTGTAGGTATATTCCATGGTGGAGGAGTATGATTGCAACATGGAGAATGATGCTTGGAAGGTTTTTCCTAGACCTGAGGGGAAATCTATTATTGGCTCTAGGTGGGTGTATAAGGTGAATTTTGCAGTTGGTGATAGTATTGAGAAGTACAAGTCTGGCTTTGTGGCCAAAGGTTTCTCACAAGTGGAGGGGATTGATTATGAGGATACAATTGACTTGTGGCGAGATACTCTTTTATTAGGACCATGCTTAAATTAGAATCATAGTTGAGGTGGAGGATCCACCAAATGGATGTTAAAACTCCCTTCCTCAGTGGAGTGGTTGAGATAGATATCTACATTGATCATATTGAGGGTTTCAAGACCTTTAGTAGGGAGACACATTTGCGTAGGCTCAAGACAGCCCTCTATGGTTTCAAGCAAGAACCTCGTGCTTGGTACACTTGTATACAATATTATCTTAGTGGATTGGGATTCACTAAGACTGAAGTAGATGCCAATCTCTACGACATTATGGTAGATGGTTTTCTGCTCATATTAGTTCTTTATGTGGATGATTTGATCTTGTTAGAAGATGACATGTTGATCCAGTCTTGCAAGGAGGACCTTGAAAGAGAGTTCAAGATGAAGGATATGGGTTTGATGCACTACTTCCTTGGCTTGGAGGTGTGGCAAGGATATGGAGAGATATTTTTTTGGTAGGGGAAGTACACATATGAAATCCTTTAGAGATTCCAAATACAAGATTTCAAACCCATGGACACTCCTCTTGGTACTAACTGGAGGAAAGAGGATGATTCTACAGGTGAGTCGGTACATGACACTATCTACAGAAATTTGGTGGGTTCCTTGATCTACTTGGTGAACACAAGGCCTAATATTTATTTTGTGGCTAACCAACTTAGTTAGCTCATGGTGGATCCTACCAATCATATCTGGAAAGCAAAAAAACATGTTCTCAGATACCCCATAGGCATAGTAGACATTGGTTTATGGTACAATTAGACTGATGGAGTGAAGCTCCAAGGCTTTGTAGATGTAGGTTGGGTAGGGAGTCCCTTAGATAGGAAGATCACATCAGGAGTAGTCTTCAGTGTTGGGTCAACAACAGTTTATTGGTACAACATGAAATAGATATTTGTAGCACTCAACTTAGCAGAGGCTAAGTATATGGTTTCCAGTCAAGCAACATACGAGGCTATTTAGATGAGGAAGATCCTAATTGGTCTCTTCATTCAGGGATCGAACCTACATTTATCCACTCTCATAGTTGTATAAAACTCTCTGAAAACCTAGTGTTTTATGATAGGTCCAATAATTTAGACATCAGGTACCATCACATGAGAGATTGTGTGCAGAGGAGGATTGTTATGTTATAGTACATTCCTACATAGGAGCAAGATGCAAACATTTTGGAAAAGGATTTTTCAAGAGGCAAGTTCAAGTTCCTCATAATCAGGATTAGGTTTGTTCATAACCCTTTTCTTGCTAAGATGGAGTGTTAAATTGTAGCAAAAAAAGCTTCATTTGAATTGTGTTGTCTACATTCATTAGCAACTACAAATGGTGAGTTATTTATACATCATTAAGTACAACTTATAAGTTTAGAAGCCAAATTCCTGGAATGGATTAGATGCTTGGAGGATTCCACACACTTGTAAAATAGCTAAGTGTGATTGTAATGTGGGATGCATTATGCGTGGAGTGGAGAGTGTGCAGCGTGTGGAACTATTGTTCAATCTGAAAAACTCTGCACAAATATTTTGGAGATATGACTAAGTATGTTATTAAGAAGTGTAAATAATGGGTAAATAATGCTGATGAGTTAGATCTAATTGAGATGATACATGAAAATCGATCAACATATACACACAAGATACATGAGAATCCATGGCCATTTTGACTTCATGCATAAATAATATGGGGAGATTAATTCCTTATAAATTGTTGTGAAATCCCTCCCAAAATGCATGTGGGATAAATGGGGTGGATTTGTACATCAAAGGCCAATATTCATGTGGATTAAAATGATTCACTAACTTTCGAAAGCCATAACAGTTCCTCATGTCCAAATTAGGCAAACAAAATCTCATTGGAAAGATAAATAAGTGAATAAAATATTGGAGATCATTTTCATGGATGAAATGGCATATAAATCTAATATTCATTAAAAATTAATTTGAAATGAAAGTGTGGACACTTGCTAACTAAGATGAATATATTAAAAGAATCAACTACGAGGTCACTTTACTTACAATGCTAGAAGGGGGTTCTCTCCTTTTTTTTTAATGTTCTTCCATATTCTCTCTTCTAGATATTTTCATTTACATGGTCCGTGGGATCGCAATTTAGTCCTTTTTGGACAAATGCATCATAATTTTTTGAACATTATTATTATTATTATTTAAAATAATTGTATTTGAGGTTCCAAATCTCAAGAATTCATAGCTAATGCTTTTTAATTTGAGTTTTAATATTAATATTGTTGGGTTGTGTTATATCCTTTCCACGACTACCCTACGTAGTGAATCAGAGGGTTAGAGGGGGGGGCAAAGCCCCCCCTTCATTGCGTCGATTGCACAGTGGGGGGGGGCGGCACCCCTCCCTGTCCGGGGGGTTTGAGGGGGGTGGGTAGCCCCCCTTTACGGGGTTCTGGGCAGCACCCCAGGAAAACTTTTTTTTGGACCCTATATTAGGTTGGTTGAACCTACCTATGGATTATTCGGTCCATGGTTTTGAACGCGATGGTTTTCGGTCCATGGTTTATGGATGCTTCGGTGTATAATATGTATTGTAACATTGAAAGGAAAATAATGAAAAATCAAGCTGGTAGTCCCGGTTTTGGGATCCAGGGAAAAATCTCTGTGTATATGTGTTTTATGTGTTATGCTCTCGCATTGTTTATTTTCTTTGTTTTAGAATTCGTATGCAGGTAATTTTTGTACAAGGTTAAAACCTACAAATATTTCAAGTGTGTAACTATTTTCATCCTATGATTTTAAATGAAAATGTCATGTTAATTTCTCCTTAAATATGGTATGTTTCTATTCATCTTGCTCAATGACATGGTGTGTTTTACTTACTAAAACGTTCGAGCCAATATTCTCACATCCTTTACTTTATTCTTTAAATGTATATTGACGTTTCGATAAACACCCTCCAAAATTTTGCTTACACTTGAATTTTGGAGCCTATCGAGGATCTTACGATCTGTCACTCTATGGTCACTTCACGCTCGATTGATGTTAAGTGTTCAAGTATTATTCTTGGTTTTTTAGTGTAAAATCCACTTGCTCAAATGTCTGCCCTTGATAAATGCATGAGCACACCTTTCTTATGCAATCCTAGACATTTATAGTTAATTCACATTCTCCATTTACAGTCCCTCTCACTTTGTGTGCAACAATACTTCTATTTCAATGAGTTTTCTTAGTTGTCGCTTTTGTGCATATTTGCTTTTACAAATGTCACTTTCACTTTCATGACTGTCATTTTTGCTTGATTTTAATTTAATAAGTGGTGTTTTTATGTTATCTTCACTCTAGCATGTGTTTCCTTCAATTTATTTAGAGTTTTCAAGTGTCATTTCCACATTTATTGGTGTCGCAAGTGTCTCTTCTAACTATTTTCATTATTGTATGTGTCGCACATTTGCACATCATTAGAGGTAGTCCTAGAGCACTATTATGCATTAGATGGTCCTCTATATCATGATAATATGTGCTAGACACATTCCTATAGCTAAGAACACTTCTTGATCACAGTCGACACTTGTGCCATAACTTGTGTTCCAAGTGTTGTTGTTGGGATCACGATTGTCGTTACACCAAAACCCGCAGGTGTTAGTAAACGGACGCATCGCCAGAGTTAACGAATCCTTGAGAGGTGGTTAGTCCATGTCACGAAACACACAAGGATCGTTGGATTATCCAATGCCCAACAATCTCCCCCCCAGCCCGAGCCGGGTGTGATTCGAACTCGAGACCTTTGGATTTGATACCATGTCAGGCCAGGTAGTAAGTCCATAAGACAAAAATGATTCGACTGTATTATTCCATCTGGTAGGTCTTCATTATATACATGAGGGAGAGACTGTTCAGTTCGTCTCCCGATGACTGTTCATATTTCCTATTTATCTATTTACATAAATTCACCCAATCACAAGGATTAGGTGTCAACATTTCCCAACAAGTGGTATCAGAGCCAGCTCCCAAAATAGTTGTAACTCCCTTCTGCCTACTGCTCTCTGTCCTCTGCCTATTGCTCTTTGTCCACTGCCTACTTCTCTCTCTCCCCTTCACAGTTGTAGCTATGTGTTGTATGCTGGTCTATCATATGCATTTTTATTTCTGAACACTGGTCCTATCTGTCATATGCATTTTTATTTCTCAACGTTGGCCCTATCTATCATATGCATTTTTATTTCTGAACGTTGGCCCTGTCTGTCATATGCATTTTTTATTTCCGAACGCTGGCCCTGAACATTGCCTAAAGGTGCAATTGTCATCTATTCGAACCAAGTCTACCAGGATTCACGATACATGAAGATATTCTGAAGTTTGAAAATCAAATGCCACTATTTGTGGCCATATTCCTGAAATTTCACTGAATGACTGGCCTCCTACACACTATTGCCCTCCATATCCCCTCAACATCATGCCTATCTGCTCTCCCATGCCTAGATGTAAAGAACTTCCATAGGACTGGTGCACAGAACCAACAGAACTAGAATCATCATTGTTGTCTAAGTTGTCTAAGCTGTCTTCCTTGTATCCATTTGTCAAGCAAGGCCATAATTCAAAGTTAGTTCTGTGTTAATCTACTGAGGGAAGGGTTAGTCGATATATAAATATATATACCTTTGAGAGCCACGAGAAGGCCACTATGCGTCCTTCTGTAGGAAAGATAGCAATCCGTCGAAATACAGAGGGACGTCATCAGTCAAGGACCGACATAGCTCAGGTAATTTGGAGGTTTGGACCTGCTCCATAGGTAATCCATTGAGAATAGTCTCGAATCTAAAGTCGGGCCGAGGAGTAACATAATCGACTGGTCTAGATCTGAGAAGTGGAGGTGTCGTCCAGTGTTAACGTCGTGTATAGAGTAAGGAATTTTTTTAATATACGAATATAAATTATTTATTTACATTGATTTTGGAGGGTCGGCCGTGTGAGCCAACCCTGTAAATTTCCACAAATTTTGTCGGCCATATGTCTGGATAGACCATACAGCACCCACCACGAAGGTAGACGTGGAATATTTGGCAGAGTTGAGATTGTAATGCAGCAAGGAACCCATGTGAGTTCCCATCTCCAAGTCACCGAGGGAGCAAGTATTGCATCAGAAAATGATTGATTCTGCTCAAATTGTCAAAGATATCGCAGAGTGAAATTGTCGCCTCCAACATAACATTATGAAGAATTGTGAGGTTTGATAATTCAAAATGTTTCAACAGTTAGTGTGACAAAACTTGTTGAATGTGGTCTACCATTATCTTGTCCTTGGAATAAATATTACTACGTTTTTGGCTTTAAAAAAAAAAAATTACCACCAGAAGTACAATTTCATAGTATATTGGTAGCAGTATTTTTCTATCAGCAGAAGTTTTTATAGAATGCATTCAATCATATCCATGGTGGGAATAGTTCTCACTGGCAAGAAGAACTATCCTGAATGGTCCCGGATGATAAAACACACCTTCATTTTCAACGAGTTGTGGAAAGGAGTGTGTGTCGGAGACAGAGACAATGAACTAGTACAACCTACCTCAGATAAAGAGCTCGTCATTTGGGAAAACAAGAACAGTAAAGCTTATGCATTAATTGCAGCATCTGTAAATGAAGAGGTGAGTCGCCATATTTCGTCATATTCAACTACCTTTGAAGCTTTACAAAAGCTTAAAGAACTCTATGACTCACATTCTGCACTTGAAGTTGTT
>APFE031493118.1:0-16619 GCA_000404065.3 Pinus taeda | reverse complement strand
CGAGGAAAGAAAATGCAAACACCTTGTAAGGAACCTGAAAGCTCTAGCATGACTCATGAAGAAGAGGAAGAAATGCTACATGATATATCAAAATTACAAGACCAAGTGCAAAAAATGTCAGCCTCACAAAAGCTAACGGAAGCTAAGATAAATGGCATGGAATCTAAGATAAAGGGTGTGGAAGCTAAGATGGATGATTGGAAGACAAATTTGAAGATAGACATGGACGATTTGAAGATGCATTTGAAGGCAGACATGGAAGAATTGAAGATAGATTTGAACACAAACTTGAAGACAAGCATGATAGATATGAAGACAGATTTGACAAATTTTCTACAAGAAATACTTACTAATGGTGAAAAGGTAGTAAAGGAAACTCATGATGCGAACAAAGAATGTATCATATTCCATAGACTCTAATGTGGGATCGAAGACCCATCATATTCCAAAAATCGATATGAGGAAGTTTGATGGCAAGGATCCCGCAACATGGATATTACAGATGGAGCAATTTTTCGATCTCAATAATGTGCAAAACACACAAAAGGTACGTATGGAAACATTATATTTGGAACCAAATCAGTTTGTATGGTATCAATGGCTTTGCTCTCGTAAACAATTTATCACTTGGGCAATTTTTACGGAAGAATTGATGGCACATTATGAGGATACAAAAAGCAACACTCTTTTTAGCCAATTGATAAGTCCAAACAAAAGGGTTCAATAATGGAGCACATTGAGGAGTTCCAAAAACTGAACATAAGGGTAAAAGATATTCCAGAGGAGCATAGGATTGATGTGTTCATAGGGTCTTTAAAGAATAATATCCAACATGATGTTCGGCTTTGGGAACCTGATTCATTAGAGAAGGCATTCAGGTTAGCAAGAAAAATGGAAAGCAAAATTATGGCAACCAAGAAGCATACCACTCACAACTATAAGGATGGAAGTGTTGTCCCTATCTTTCCACAACCTATAAGGTTGACACCACAACAATTGGAAGAAAAAAGAGCAAAAGGGCTTTGTTACAGTTGTGATAGCAAATACACTAAAGGTCATAAGTGTGCTGAGAAGAAATTATTCTACATAGATTGTGAAGAGGAAGAAGAAAAGGAGCAAGAAAGGTCAAAAGAAGAGGATATACTCCAGTAACAAAGCCTAGATGAAGAAAAAATGAATCCGATGATATCTTGTAATTGGCAGGAATTACCACTCCTCAAACCATCAAGATGGAAGGACAAATCAAGAAGAAAAAGGTAATAGTGTTGATTGATTCAGGAAGCACCCACAATTTTATTCATTGTAAGGTAGCAAAAGAATTGAATTGCTTCCTATATCCAGCACCAGAGTGCCAAGTGATGATTGCAAATGGAGGAACAATAAATTGCTCTGGAAAGTGCCATAATATCAAGCTATCCATGGGAGAATATGTATTGACTAGCCCAATGCTTTCCATTCCAATGGGAGGTGCTGATGTTGTACTAGGAGTCCAATGGATACAATCCTTGGAGCAATCGAGGTATGTACTGTATCTTACTAATGAGAAGGATAAAGATTAGTGATTTTTCAGTGGTTTGCCATTAGAATTTAGAGATCGAATTGCGTATGATGAGCCTCGGTCACTTGAGAAAGTTATTGGGAAACTGAAGCATTTCTATGAAAAATCAAAGCGTAAAAATGAATCTCATCATAGATGGAAAGGAAAGGACAAAGGTAAAGGTAAATGGCAGCCTAGGAGGACAAGGCCTTCACATGCAGATGATAAAGAAAATTTGGCACCACAAAAGATATTTAATGTAGCTAGACAGGGATATGGGTCACAACAGAAGAAACAACATAGAGGTGAGGGCACTGGTCGGTTGGAGTGTTGGACATGTGATAAGGAGCACCTTAGGAGAGATTGTCCACATAATCAAGGTGCTAGGCCTTAGATATACATTGCACATGAGGTGTAGACTGTTGGGGATGTTGGTTAGAGTATTCCACATATCTATGCGGTAGTGGAAAACTGACATGCAGAACACTGGGCATCTATCATTGAGATGGACGGTAAGATTTGTGATCAAGCTATTTCTATTGTCACTATGTTAGTCCTAACTTAGTGGATAAGTGTGGTTTGAATAAGGAATTGCATGCAGAGTCTTGGTTAGTGCAGTTGGCTACAGATACCAAGAAGCGAGTTCACCATTGGGTAAGAGATTGATCATTTTATTTGAATGGTATGCCTACCACAACACACTTAAATGTATTACTGTTTGGATCATACATTATGTTGTTGGGCATGGATTGGTTGTATCTTCATAGAACCAAGGTAGAGTGTTATGACAAAGCTATAGAGTGTGTTGATGAAAATGGAGAACTAAGAGTCTTATAGGGTAAGAATAAAGCCACATCAGTTAGGATGATGATAACTATGCAAGAAAATTGTAGCCACAGGAAAGGGCGTAAGCTATTTGTTGTACACATTTCTAGTGATAAGGGTAAGGAGGTTGAGGATGAAAATGTGTTGAATAGGTACCTAGTTTTGCAACAGTTTCAGGATGTATTTCTTGAGGACATTACATAGTTTCCACCTCACAAGGAGGTATAATTTTCTATTGAGTTAGTGCTAGGGGCATCTCCAACATCGAAAGCACCTTACAGGATGAGCACACATGAGTTAGTTGAGTTAAAGCTACAGTTGAAGGAAATGTTGGATAAGGAATACATTAGGCCAAGTGTATCACCTTGGGGCGCACCGATATTGTTTTTAAGGAAGAAAGATGGTACTCTTAGATTATGCATTGACTACAAGAAGTTGAACAAAGTGACTATCAAGAATAGGCACCCTTTGTCAAGGATTTATGACTTGTTCGATCAGCTAAAGGGAGCAACAGTGTTCTTGAAGATTGACTTGAGATCTAGATACCATCAGGCGCACATCAAAGAGGAGGACATTTACAAGACTGCATTCAGGACCAGGTATGGATATTATGAGTTTGTGTATTGTTCCATTTGGCTTTACTAATGCTCCAGCTACATTCACGTGCTTGAAGAATAGTGTGTTGCGTCTGTATCTGGATAAGTTTGTTATTGTGTTCATTGATGATATACTGGTATATTCTAAAAATGAGGAAGAGAATGTTGAGCATTTAACAATAGTGTTGAGGTTGTTGTGAGAGAATCAGATGTATGCTAAGCTCAACAAGTGTAGTTTCTTTAAGACGGAGGTACATTACTTGGGACATGTTTTCTCCAAGGAGGGAATTGTAGTAGATCTAGAGAATATAAGGGCCATCATGGAGTGGGTAGCTCCTAAGACTGTGGATGAGGTGAGATCTTTCATGGGTTTGAAGGATATTATAGGATGTTCATCAAGAACTTCTCGTAGATTTCTTATCCTATCACATCATTGTAGTGGAAAGGTAATAAGTTCAAATGGACAGAGGAGTGCGAGTCTAACTTTGAGTAACTTAAGCAGTTGTTGAAACATGCACCAGTGTTACAGATTGCGGATCTGGACAACTAATTTGTGGTATGAAGATATGCTTGCAAGAGAGGTCTTGGTGGAGTCCTTATGCAGGATGGACAAGAGGTATGCTATGAGTCCCAGAAACTAAACAAGCATGAGTAGAACTACCTGACACACGGTCTTGAGTTATCAGTGATCATACATGCACTGAATATGTGGAGACACTATCTTCTAGTCATGAGGTTTGTACTTATGAGTGATCACATTGGGTTGAGGTATTTGTTTGTCCAGTTGAATTTGAATAGTAGGCATGCTAGATGGTTAGAAATGATCAACGAGTTTGATTTTGAGATCAGGTACATCAAAGATAAAGAGAATAGGGTGGAAGATACTCTCAGCAGACAGGTACAAGTAAATCACTTGGTAGCTATGATCTCCTATGGGACAAAATTACAGGATAGGATCTTACAGGCAGGTCAGCAAGATGTCAGGTATATGGAGATTGTTCATAGGTTGAAACAAGTGCATGTACATGTACATGTACAGGTGGTAGTAAAGGTATATGCAAATGTATAGGTATAGGTACAGGTGCAGGTGCACATGGTATGGATTATTGTCTTGCAGTAAATGGATTGGTCAGTTCCGAGACAGGATATATATACTGGATAACAGTGAGCTCAAGAAGGTGATCTTGAGGGAGTTTCATGTGAAACCATATTCAGATCACCCAGGTTATTAGAAGACACTGACAACAATGAAGAGATATTATTATTAGCTAAATTTGAAGAGGGATGTAGTAGAGTTTGTGGCGAGGTGTTTTGACTGTCAACAAGTGAAAGCAGAGTGTACACATCTAGGTGGATTGCTACAGCCGATCATGATTCCAGAGTGGAAATGTGAGGTCATTTCCATGGATATCATCACAGGGTTGCCTAAGACAGTGAAGAAACATGATTCCATTATGGTTATTGTGGACAAGTTAACAAAGGTTGCACACTTCATTCTGGTGAAGTCTACGTTCTCATCTAGTGATGTGGCATAAGTATTCATGAGAGATGTGGTCAGGTTACATGGTGTTCCAAAGAATATTATGTCAGACAGGGATGTGAAGTTCACGTCCATGTTTTGGAAGGAGTTATTTGCAGGTTTGGGCACAAAATTGAACTTTAGCACGACTTATCATCCATAGACA
Source organism: Pinus taeda (assembly GCA_000404065.3). NCBI lineage: Eukaryota > Viridiplantae > Streptophyta > Pinopsida > Pinales > Pinaceae > Pinus > Pinus taeda. Next base: position 11,976 of record APFE031493118.1, on the reverse strand, counting down.
CATGGACAAACAAAGAGGGTCAACAGGATATTGGAGGACATGTTGAGGATGTAGGTGATGCTTCAACAACGAAAGTGGGAAGAGTTTCTCCCTTTGGTAGAGTTCGCATGCAACAATGATTATCAGGAGTTATTGAGGATGAGTCCTTTTGAGGAATTGTATGGACAAAGTTGTAACACTCTTATCAATTGGAGTGATCTGGTTAGTAGGGTATTGATTGGACCAGATATGTTGGCAGACATGGAACATGAAATGCAAGTGATCAAGAAGAATCTAAAGGCAACACAGGATAGGCAGAAGAGTTATGCAGACAAGAACATATTGTTCAAGGAGTTCCAGGTTGTGGAATAGGTGTACTTGTGCATCAAACCGAAGAAGAGCTCCTTGCGGATTGGATCATGTACCAAGTTGGCACCATAGTTTTGTGGACCCTTCAGTATCATTGAGAGGATTGGGCTAGTAGCTTATCGACTTGCACTTCCTCTGACAGTGAAAGTCCATGATGTTTTCCATGTATCTTTTCTTAAAAAGTATGTTAAGGATGATGATCATGTGCTTGAATGGTTTGTATTGCATGTGGAACCAGATGGAAAAATCCAACCAGAGCCTCAATGTATATTGTAGAAAAAGGTGCTCATGCTCTGGAACTAAGAAATTGAGCAAGTTAAGGTGCAATGGAAGCAATTTGGGCCAGATGAAGCTACATGGGATATGGCAGATAAGATGCAGGCTATGTATCCTTCCTTGTTTTTTGGTTGAGGCAAAGCAACTTCGATATGGTGGTTTGGTATATGCTTTATGGTGGTTTGGTATATGCTTTATAGTGGTTTGGTATGTTCTTTATGATGGTTGGTATATGCTTTGATATGTTGTTTTGATATATGCTTAGATATGGTCTTTAGTATATGTTTTGATATATGCTTTGGTATATGTTTTGATATATGTTTTGGTATATATATTTATGGTGATGTTGCTATATGTACATATGTGTATGGATGTCAAGACTGCCATGATCTATGTTATAAAGCTCCACTATGTGGCATGAGTGTCATGTCATTATGGTTATGTTATCATGTTACTATGCTATCATGTGATTATGTTATCATGATGTTATGATTCTATGTGGATTGACACTCAGCAGGATGATCATTGTAAATATTGTAATGAGATGTGTTATAAAGCTCCACTATGTGGTATGTTGTCATGATGTTTTTTTTTGAGCATATCTTTCATTGTAAATACAACATTGAGATATATTATAAAGATCCATAAGAAGTATGTCTTCTTTCAACGAGTTGTTGAGGTATATGTGTGATTGAACACCGAGGACGGTGTCCCCTAAGGGGAAGGGTTCTATAACAACCCTGGGGAAAATTCCATGTAATAAAAGTTAAAAACAATAACCATGGTCGATGGGACACTTATTCCAAGCTTAATGTTGGGCAAGACATCGTAGGGGATGTTCATTTGGTTTTTTATGGCTAAAGAAATTGGCAAAGGCAATGACTAAGGCTTTGGAAAGGAAAAATGACACTTTTGGCATATTTATTTATGAAAATAATGGAGATTAGGACAAAAAGGAGGTGAAAGGTCACATGTTGCATGTGAGGAGGAAATTGAAGAAAAATCATGGAAAATGAAGAAAATAGAGGCCTCATTCATAAAAAGGCTTCTAAGGATCAGTTGGTATTTTTTTGTCAGATTAACCTTTTGCCAATTTAGCTTTGGAGCTCTCTCATTACTCTCTCTCTCTCTCTCTCTCACTCTTGGACACTTAGAGTTCTCTTGGAGCATTTTGGCATTGGATCAAGAAAGGAAGAGAAGGCAAGAGGAAGCAAAGATAAGGCAGGGAAAGGTAGGATCAAGCATTTACAACAAGCTTCATTGTAGGTATCAACTTACATGTTTATTTTCCTTGCTAGATTTGGAATGCATGGTATTGCATGCGGTTCTTTCACTGTTGTGTCATGGGTTGTTTTCCAGGTGTAACAATGATTTCAGCCTAGCCTTTCCATTTTCGGATAGTCATGGTGTGATGGGGTTCTCATGTTTTGGTTGAGCTAGATTGCCAGATGGATTTGAAGCTGAGTGGGGTGGATCTCCGAATGATAGAGCACATGGCCTAATGGTCCCTGAACTAGAATGTGGATCATGGTAAAGCCACTGGCCTAGTTCCCCCTAATCCAGACTATGGGTTGTGGTAAAGCTAGGATTGTGTTGCCTCAGTGGGCCTAGGAATCCTTGCTTGTAAATGACAAGATATGCGGTAAAGCCAAGAGGTGGTTTTCTCTCTGTTGGGCCTAGTAATCCTAGGTTTCAGATATGCAGTAAAGTCTAGAGAGAGGGTCTCGGTTTAGGGCCTAATGATTCGGGTTTGGATTGCGGTAAAGCCTAAGAGACTAGGATACAAGAAAATTCCTCATGGTGTAGGTGGAGAAATACTGTGGAATCCATGCTTGTTTGGCCTAGTGATCTGGTGGAGATCACAGTAAAGCCTATTATGATGTGTTCATTGTCTTGGCCTAGTGATCCAGGATGGATTACGATAAAACCTAGTTTCTATTGATGAGGGTGAGGTAGTTTAGCCTCGGTAAGCCCTGGTTGAGTTATTTTGGTTTGAGTCCCACACTCATGCTTGGAATATGGCATGAGGGTGATTGGCTAAAGAGAGACTTGGTTGAGCCAATCTATGGTCGTATGGAATGTGGTAGTCCCATCTCCGGTTGGTTCATTGCATTCATTAATGAGAAATTCATTCCCTTGATTTTCAAGTGTAAATGTACTGATGTATATGTGGATTTTAATGGCTGATATGTTTATGGTATTTCTATTCCTATTATGCTAGTTATATGTACATTTTATGAGAACAAATATGTATGGCTCTTAGCATGTTTTTATTTGTATATGAATGGATAAAGTGTCTATGACCTAATAGATGAATATGCAACAAATGACAGGAGGAAACAATGGTTCATAGCGATTCTCAGATAATTATGAGATCCCTACACTTAATTATGTTGTTTACACCTGTAGGTTACATATTGATGACATGTTTGTCGAAATGCATGTCATCGCTAGTAGGGGTCTGGTTATGGTCTTGTTCAACTTATTTCTTTTGCATCATTGTTTCCCTGTAGTTTTACTAATTTCAAGCTATCATTCCATTCTAGGCAGTGGTTTGGGCTCTGGGCCTAAAAAAGTGGCTTAAATCCTGGGGTCGTTGGCACAAAACTGACAACTTGAGTCTCTGGTCATTGGTAGGCAATCCTGTGAGAGAGGATTTAGGTTTTTGGTCACTCCCTTGCCCATAACAAGAGAGAACTTTGGCCTAAGATATCTAGAACAATAGTGGGACCTAGGGACATGCTACCTGAGTGGATGACTTGTCTCCTATTGATGATGTTGGATGACTGTGTGTGATGTTTTGTCTATTCAACTTCCTTAAGGTCACATAGGAGGTCGAATTTGATCATAGTAACCTCCTGTATCATGTTTACCTATGTTGGCATGGTTACTTTGGTGGACGTGGGAGAAGGGTGTTATAGAGATAATACTTATGGGGAGAAAGTAGTGACTCTGATGCTCCATTATTGGAGCTAGTGATGTTCATTATACTTATGTAACATGGAAATTTTTCTTAATACTTGAAGCCATTTGGCTAACACGTTTTCATGCATGGATTGTGAATGTTTTAAGACTACTCTTGTAATGTTTATGATTCATATTTCCTTTCACATGTACTAAATTAATTAAACTATTTCAATGAATTTGGCACTTAACTTGTTGGAAATGTATTGTAATGATTTTAATGATCGTTGCATCTATGTGAACTACTTCACTTGATGTCGAATGTTTCTTTCTCATTTATGTGTGTGTGTCTCCAATTAATACTATTACTTCTCTTTTAAAAGCCCACTCCCCCCCCCCTTGTAGTGAAATAACCTTGATACATATACAACTGAACTTTCACAAGGCATACTCTCTTGCTCATTCAAAAGCACATGTGCATTTCTCTCTCATGTTAATTTCATAAGCCAAGGAAAACCTTCAAATAAACAAAAATCAGGCCATATTTCCAAATGGGACTCGTACATCAAAAATTGTGAGCTATAATTGGGACCTTATATCGGCGAGATCCCATGTATGTTGGCGATATGCAACACCGTCAACATTCTGGTGATATGAGGGAAGCCAACTTTTTATGGCTGATAACTCTACACATCCTAATCATTCATCTTCTAGACAAGACAATAATATCCCAAGCACTATCCCAACTCCTATTCCCGAAGTAGGAGGGCCTTCTCAAACTGGTCCAAAGTTAGCCTATGAGGTTACCTACGAATAACTCCAGGCCATTCGACCTATCACCCTTTGTTTTGCGAAAGTTATTGTTTTACTCCCTGTTGCTCATAATCGTCCTCATCATCCTAAGAAGAAAGAAACAAATCGAATTGGTGTGTTGGTTACATCAATGGAAGAATTGTTTTTCATCATTCTTGAGGATTTTCTAGAGTCTTCAGAAGACACAGTTCATCAAGAGACACTTCCACCCATTCACAAAGAGTACGAGGAAGATATTTTTCTTTCTAAATAAGAAAAACTGTGAGCTGATTTTGAGTTTAACGACTGTTTAAATGGAGAAGGAGAAGGATCATCAAATTCAAAAAGGAGGAAGAGCAAAGAGATGAAGGCATGGATGATCAGAACTTAGATTGGATGGCCCAAGGGCCACTTTCTCTTCATGATAACCTTCATAGAATTCCCAGACAACCAGAACAATTGTTATCAAAGTTCAATCTCGATAAGAAGAATAAGGTAGAAGACCATATCGACGATTTCTACATGCATCAACAAATGTTAGAGGTATGATACAATGCTGTTTCATGTAGGAGTTTTCCATTTACATTAGAAGGTAGAGAAACAACATGGTACCATAGTCTGCTTGTCAATTTAATCCATGGATGGAGGGAGTTTAAGAAACTGTTTTGGAATACATTTTTTTCTAGAAAGATTCCATCCATGTTATTAAAAGAGATCATAAATAGTAATATGGGGGAAAAGGAGAAAGTTAAGGATTTCAATCAAAGGTTTAATCACATATTGAACACATTTACCCCATATACACAACCTCACGATTCAATTACTATTCATTACTATACAATTGGGTTGCCCACAAACATTTCCTCTTTTGTTAAACGAGCTACAAAGGAAACAATGATTGTAAAATTTGTAGAAGTAATCACGTGGAGAAAGACTTGCATGACTTTGGAGTTATTATAGATGATGATGAATCTAAAGACTCAAAGGAGACTGGCAAGAATTTTTAGCCTTCATCAAGCAAGGCTAAAGAAAGGGATTCTGTGGATATTGAAATCTTGACCAGGTATTTAAAAGAACTCACAAATGAAGTTTTAGAATTAAAGAGAAGGTCTAGCGAGGCTTCTACCAATAGCAAGCCTCCCAAGTATTTTCCATTTAGGAGGAATACCAAAAACAATAATTAGTCAACTAAATCTTCCTAGAGTTCGAATTTTGTGTTGAATATTGAAAGTATAGGCATGGATAACTATTGTTCCTTCCATTAGAAATGGAATCCAGAGAAAACATTCCCACAATGGAACCACAACATGAATGCTCTGGCCACATGCATTGTTGATACGTTACTAGAAGATGAGAAATTTGAGAAAATATAAGAAGCAAATGAACCTACAACGACTGAGGAAAGTACATGTATTGGACATGCACTTAATTCTTTTGATTTTATTCTCAATGCCGAAAAGAAGAGTGTTGAAGCGCTACTGCAAAGTGAATCCCATCCTTATAAAAAAAATGGTCGATATAACTTGAGGATTCAAGGGTCTATTTATAAACAAGAGGTGAAGAGACAAAAATCGAAGGAGCAACTGGTAAGAAGGATTTCACCGCCAATCAATCATTCTCAGAATGCACAATGTAAGTTTGGAAATGGTATTACTTCTAAGAAAAATCCCACCAGAAGGAAAAACAAATCCATCACTTCAGAAGTGTCAAATAAGGCTACACCTCTGGACACTTCAGTACTTCCTGCTAAAAATGAAACGATTGATTATAATATCGTTGAAGACTTTATGAGAGCTCTTGTCAACATCTCCATGTTTGAGCTCACGAAGATAGCAGACCAATGAGAACTACTTGTCCAATCCTTTTCACAACCTTCATTAGGTGACAAAGATTCTTCTTCTTAAAGGGTGTCTGGTAAGTCTTATGGAACTCTCAAATCTATAGTTAACACTGTAACTTTAGATGGTAATAATTTCTACCCCCCATTTTTTTAACTTTCAAAATATTTAATTACAATGCCTATAATTGTTTAGTCGATTCCAATGCATTTGTGAATGTAATGCCATTATTTGTTGCTAAAAAAATTAACGTTAAATGGGATTAAACCGATGCACAAATCATTCAACTGGATAGATCTCTTGTCCAAATTATTGGTGAACTAACGAATGTTATTATCTGATTATCATCTGATCACCAAGTACACCAATGTATAAAAATTATAATTATGGACATCCCTAAAGCCTATGGTTTACTCCTGAGTAGATACTGGTCTAGTAAATTACAATGGTATTTTTCCACAGATTGGTCACACTTTTGGCTTCCATATAAGGGCAGAAAAAACCATATTCAAGTGGAGAGTGAATCATACATGATATTGTGACACCACTTGATGGTCATAATGGACCTATTTCATTTTCTGATTTGATCTTTGGAAATTATTTTTTGGAAACCGATAATGAGTGTTATCAAGCACAATCATCACCCATCCCATCTGATACATAGTTAGAGCTCCTTCCATGTACTCTAGTTGGTGCTAATGAATCACGTAATATAGATGTACATAATACTAATAATAGTATAGGAACCAATTTAATAGTTAATAATACATGGACTATGTACTTTGATGGTTCAATAATGCAGGATAGCTCTGGAGCTAGTTCATACTCATAGAATTGTACAATAAGAAGTACATCATATCATTCCATTTGGCTTTTGAGTGTATAAATAATACTGCTGAATATGAAACACTCATGCTTGGACTAAAGAAAGCCATTTATCTGAAGGTAGAGTTTATCAAGGTAATTGGTGACTCAGAAGTGGTTAATCGATAGGTACGCGACACTATCCAATGTGTTTCACCAAATCTTAAAAACTACCAACAAGAGGTATGGTGAGTGATTAATTATTTTAAAGATTTTAATATCATTTCCATTCCTAGGTTTAGAAATGCTGGAACATATGCATTAGCTAATGCATCCACTAGGATGTCACCATTGATAAATGGTTTTTCTATAGAGATATTTTATAAACCTTCTATGCCTAATCATGCCACTAATTTTCATGTTTTCAATGATGACCAATAGATACTTCATTTTACGGCTAATGCAGACGTGTTTAAATATGTTTCCATTGAAGAGAATGAGCACAAAAAGGCTTTGCAGGAGGTATTTGAAAGGAAACACTATGCCTAAATATGTAGTGTCCCTGGAAAAATCATATCACTTGCAAAACCAGTTAAGAGGACCAATCAATACTAAGACTCAGAGCTCGAAGCTATCATCCAAACAAGTCAACTTGGGAACTTAAGAAGATCTAAAATATGTAAACCTTGGTACATGTTGTTCTCCACAAGAATGAAAAACATTCATTCTCTTGTTCAAGTAGTACCATGATGTGTTTTCATGGACATATGACGATTTGAAGACATATGATACTCGTATCATCTAACATGGCATTCTAATTAAAAAGGGGGTGCAACATTTTCAGTATAAGCTAAGGAAAGTTTAGCCAATGCTAGAACCCATGATTCAAAAAGAATTTAGGAAACTACTGGATGCTCATATCATTTTCAAGGTTATACATTCCACTTGGGTTTCTAGTTTGGTCCCAGTCAGGAAGAAGTCTGATGAGATAAGGTTATGTGTAGAATTTCGAAACCTCAATCGGGCATCATATAAAGATAATTACCTAGTGCAATCCATAGAATAGATCCTCCAAACAATATCTGGGTCTACGATGTTCTCATTTCTAAATGGTTTTTCTTGCTATAATCAAGTGCTAGTGGTAGAACCAAATCGTACCAAAACTACCTTTAGGACCAAGTGGGGAACGTTTACTTTTAAGTGTATTCCATTCAGGCGTATCAATGTTGGTGCTATATTTCAAAGAGTGATGTACATCTGATTGGCCAAAGTCTAGTTTTTTATTTGGATGATGTAACTATGTTTTCTAAAAGAAGATAAAATCATGTACGTCATCTGAAGCAAATATTTGAGCGGTGTTGTAAATATGGTATTTCTATCAATCCCAAGAAAAACATATTTTGTGTGTCAGAAGGGACTCTCTTAGGACACATCATTTCAAAGATTGGAATCAAAGTTGACCCCAAAAGGGTAAAATATATTACTCTGATCTCGTTCCCAGTGAATAAGAAATCTATGCAATATTTCTTAGGGAAGATTAATTTCCTGAGAAATTTCATCTCTGATTATGCTCAAATAGTTAAACCTCTACAGGAGATGATTAAGAAAGACACAAATTACAAATGGGACAAAAGGAAAAAGGATGCTTTCACTCAAATCAAACAAGTTATTGTTGATGCACTTGCAATATTTAGTCATGATTATGGAAAATATTTCCTTTTTTACACTTTTTCTTTAGATTCATCTATTGCGTCTGTACTAACTTAGAAGGATGCTGAAGGAAATGAACAACCTATTTATCTCATGGGTGTTACCTTACAAGGGATAGATCAAAATTATCCTGCCATTGATAAAAAAGCTTATGCTATGTATAAGAAAGCAAAATATTTCAAACTCTATGTCCTTAAATTTCACATGATCATTTTTATTTCTCATCCAATGGTCAGAACACTCTCCGTGAAACAAGAGCTAGGTGAGAAGAGGGAAAATTGGATGATGTGTTTACAAGAATATGATCTTGAGTTTAAACCAGTTCATACCATTAAGGGTCATGGCCTCTGTAAACTTTTTTCTGAAGAGAGAGATGATCCCGAGTAATATCTTTCAGGTTGGGAGTAGAAAATAAAAATGTATAATGTTGAACAAGTTCCCTAGACCAAATATACAACACCTTGGTATTCAGACATACGACAATTCTTAGAGAATGACACCTTGCCCACACATTTATCGAATAAAAAAAAGAGGGAAATTCACCTTAAAGATATATCTTATCAGTGTATTCATGGAGTGGTTTTCAGAAAGAACCACAACGGTGTCTTGCTAAGATGCCTTGAGACTCAAGACACAAAGAAGGTACTAAAATATCTACACGAGATAATGAAAGGTGGTCACTATGTGGGCGACAAAAATACGCATAAAGTAATGAGGGTTGGTTATTATTGGCCCACCTTATTCAAAGATGCTTATGCTTATGCTCGCAAGTTCCTAGCTTGTCAGAGATGCATCGACCGAGATCAAAAGTCAGCTGCCCCACTGCTACTAGTAGAAATTAAGGAACCATTCCAATAGTGGGGACTAGATGTTATCAGATAAATCTTCCCACATTCATCGAAGCAACACCGATATATTCTAACAACAAAATATTATTTTACTCAGTAGATCGAAGCAGTTCCTTTAAGACAAGTGAACGACGAGGAACTCATTCACTTCTTGAAGTATAACATTATAACTAGGTTTAGCATTCCAATGTATCTTGTCTTTGATAATGAAAATTATTTTTCTTCACTAAAAAATTATCAATTCATATTAAAAAATAGTATTGTATTAAAGCATGCATCTAACTATTACCCACAGGGAAATGGTTTAACTGAATCAACAAACAAAAATCTCATTCGCATAATTAAGAAAACCATTTTCTCTAAGAAAGGAACTGGAACAATGCATTGACAATGTTGAAAAGTGTAACTAGGTTCGATCTTCATAATGACATGTAATTATGATTTTATGTAATGAGATTTAAAGAAGAAAAATAAAATATTGCAATGATTGCATCATGGGTTTCATGAGCAAAAGATTTTATTTTTGAGTCAAGACTCCCATTGAGAGTCTTTAGGAATTATTTGTCATCTAGTCATAAAATGGTAGACATTGTCATGTAATGAAGTCATCTTACACTTTGTAAAGAGTCAATCTTGTCTATGTAAAGTATCCTCCAAGACCTTGTCACTTATCCTCTTCAAGTCATCCTACAACGATGAAAGAACTTGTTGGAAGAAGTCGACCTACCACTTGAGATCCTATTGGACTAAAGGGCATGCGTTGAAGTGTATATATAGCCACACTCAGTCTCACTTGAAGGCAAGCAAATTGAATTGAATTTGATCAAGAATATGTGCGAAGTAGAGTCCAAAAACAAAAAAACGAAGAGCGTATAGAGAAGGTGGAGTTTCTTTTGGGATAACGAAGGTGGATTCTTCTCGGTATAGCGAAGAAAGTTTCTTCTAGGATCAGAGAAGGAGCGATTTCTTCTGGGGAAATGAAGGAGAGGTTTCTTCTGGGGCAACAAAGGAGAGGTTTCTTCTGGGCAAGCGAAGGAGACTTTCTTCTCGGGAAGCAAAGGAAGGATTATTTTGGGTGACCGAGATAGAGATCTAGAGACCAAGTTTCTCTAGAGGAGACAAGTGAAAGCCTAGAGACTGAGAATCTCTAGAGGAATTCGAGAAGGAGTAGTGTGAAGAATAAAGACCAAGTTTCTTTAGAAGCAGCCAAGGAGAGCAGTTTGAGATAAAGAAGAAAGTTGAGAAAGGGAAGAGGCATAGCATCAAGGTTAGTGACAAGGTTCTTAGAAGGATAATAGAGTCAAAGGTCTGTGTCATGGTCTTGGTACTCATCATTTGAAGATCTAGAAGAAGAATTTTGACCAGGTTATCTCCTCAAGAGGTGAGAGGTTTTGGCCTTGGCTGACAAGCCTATATACTATGTCACTTGTCTTTTGTTATTCATATTGGTAATTGTCTTGATGAAAAGAACAAAATGATAACATAATGAAGAAAAGACTATAAGCTAAGAGGTAACTCAATATGGTATCAGAGCTAAAGTGTTGAAGTCAAGAAGGGGCATTAAGTAGAAACACAAGAATCAAGCTTCAAAGAAGGATTGTAGAAAATCCAAGGGCTACCAAGGGAAAGATCTTCAAAACCATAGATCAAATAAATATACAATATCAAGAGTCTTGAAGCCATATTAAAGAAAAAAGGAAGACTAGAACATTCAAGAAGTACCATGAATCAATCTCTCTCTCATTAGTCCCTCAAGAAGCAGATCCTCTATAAACATCAAGATTATAGAAGAAGCAATCAATAATCACTCAAGTAATTCTATGGCTATATCTGATAATAACAAAATGTATTTTTGCAAGGAAACCAATAAATTGGCTGGGGCCGCAAATTACCTTTCATGGAAGAAAAAGACAAACTTAAATGTGATTGAGAATGAGGTCATCGATCACATGAAGGGGTCTATAACCTAACCTCCAAAAGAGGATACTCAAGCACATGCTAGATTCATGATGGGAGAAGTGAGAGCCCAAAGGATTCTTATAAAATCTATAAAATACTCTCTAATCCCATATGTATCAATGTTGGAGACTACAAAAGCTATATATGACAAATTGGTAGAGTTGTTTTCCGTAAGTACTGCAGGAGAAGTAATATAATTAACGCAATAAATCTACAAATTGAAGATATCCAAGGAAGAAGGAATAGCCTCATACTTCATGAGGATATCAGAAATTTGCGATCAACTAGAAGAGTTGGGAGAAGTCATGTCTGATAGAGAGATGACCACAGTGGTACTAAATGCACTACCAGAAGAATGGGTAACTTCACTTCAAGTTTATATGGGAAGAAAGAGACTACTCCATTTTAAGATCTATGGTGTTTAGTCAATTTATTGTTATCTAAATTGCTAGTATTAATTGTCAACCCGGGGCTCGTAAGCTGATGAAGTGAGGGTG